>JABSTQ010006957.1:0-32512 GCA_013358835.2 Ixodes persulcatus
AAAGTGATTAAGCGGCTGAGAAATCTTTGAGCAGTGAGGAATGAAATCCCTATAGAGTGCAATCATTCCAAGATATCGCTGTAAACTTTTCACGTCATGGGGGCACGGGTACTCAGTTAGTGCGCGCAGTTTTTCTTCGTTGGAACGGAGCGTGCCGCTATCGACAACAAATCTGAGAAGGTTAATTTTGGGCCCGACCAATTGAACCTTCCCCGGATTGATTGTTAGGCACGCGTGTAACATCCGCTCAAGCACAATAGTCAAGTGTTCAAGATGCTCCTCGAATATACGCGAAAAAACGACAACGTCATTCATGTATGCCTTCGGGAATTCGTACTTTGCGTTACCAAGCACAACGTCCATCAAACGTTGAAAGCTCGCTGGCGAGTCGGACAAGCCAAATGGCAGGAAAACTGAGCAAAGTGATCTTCATGCGTGGCTCGAACATCTCGCTGCAAGGTTGAATTCAACATACCGATGGAACAAGTGACGCTGCGTTCGTGACCCCGGCTGTGATAGTGGCCATCGGCGGATTTGCAGTGGGGCTCATTGGCGCCGGCCGTAATAGTTTCCCTCTTGGGTTGCCTCGTGACCCTTCAGATTTTCACGGCCCATAGACGCGCGAGGGTTGACCGGATTTCCACTATTCCTCCGCACACTTCCAGCCCTTACGCCATTTGTTTCGTTCTGCCTCGGTTTTGTATTTTGGCGCTCTCTTTGGAAGTGACCGCGTTGTCCACAGTTGTGACATTGGTCGGAATACCTGCTTGAGTCGCCTGCACCAGGGCGCTCTTCGGACGTCCTCCAGTTGCCCCGCATTGAACCAGAACTGGAGCGCCTCCGGCTGTTTGATTGGTGCCCGTCCCGTGGAGGTCTTGGCACCGGGATTGCCTCGGGTCCCTGCCAAGCACATGCGGGATCGAGAGAGCTTGCGGCCAAAGTCGGTGGAAGATAACTCTTCTGAGCGAGGAAGATTTTCTCTGTGCTGCGGGCATGCCGGGCTAGCTCTTCAATGGTCTCAAAGGTGCGGCCGTGTGGGTACACGTGGTACTTTGGGTGACATTGTCTGAGGACCCGAGCTATAATCTCCGACTCGAGGGCATTAGGTTGCGCCCTTTGTGTGAGTTCCTGCAATGCACGAACATATTGAGCCAGGCTTTCGTTCGGATGTTACGTACAGGACGAGTTCTCTCAAGATTTGTGACTCGTAACCAGGTGGCAGGAACTCTGCACGGAATTGCCGCTCGAACTCCGCTAGGCTGGTGAACGTAGGTTGCAGCCTTAACCAGCATGCAGCACTAGACTGTAGTGCGAGTGGGAGTATTCGGCTTATCACGAGGGAGTCTGAGGCGCCTGAGGCGGCTTTGTATACTTCAAGCTCACCCAGAAAGTCGGCGATTGACTTGGCGTCGTTGTAGCCAGTGTAGACCGGCACCGTCAGCTGGGGACACAGCTCCGGCTCACGTGACTGCTGCACTGTGAGACGCTGTGTGAGCGCATCACACATGGCTGCCACCTTCAGTAGCAATTCGGCTTGCGCATCCTCCGAGCCTGCTCCGGGATCCACGCTTGTTCCAGGCTTTTTGCCATCCTTCATCTCATACCGTAGTGTGGGAGACATGGCGGAAAAAAACAGAAACGCCAAGGAGACAAGAAAAACGTGCGCGGCAACAAACGGTAACTCCGCTTGAGAAAAATAAACACGCCCCCAAAGCGATAAACACGCCCCCGTGTGACCATTCAATGCTTTAAAGCTCTAATTCAGCGAGCAATCGCGCTGTCGCGAATACAAGCACTACTTTGAAAAAAACAAAAAACAAAAAAACACCGCGGTTGAAAAAACCTCACCGAGAGAAGAAACCCAGCCCCGTGTCGCTCCGACAGAAGGGCAGCGAAAGTACGTTGGGCGCCATGTGGTAGGGTTGCCTTGCTGCTTGCCCACCTGAGAGGAACAACACGAATCCGGGCTTTCCATAACAAGAAACTGCGTTTATTAGAGTAACAGGAATGGGTTGATAGTGTTGAGGTATAACATGGCCGCAGCGTTCGATCTACATGCCTCCGTGACCTCGGTCTGTCTCCTTTCTCTGGGCGTGTCCCCTCTTTTATAGCCTCTCGCGCCAGTCCTTCGTGCGCTGTTGCGCGCCTCGGGCATTGTCCTCTCTGGGTGGTCGGCAGCGGCCTCTGGGCGTGGTGGCCGACCCTCGCTCCCACACTATGAATCGCCGCCAACGGTCGCCTGCGGTCTAAGGGACTGAGAATGACTTGCCGCCGACGGTTGCATGTGGACGAAGAATTCTGGCCTGAACATAACTCGCCAGCGATTGCAGCCTGCGGACTAAGTGTCTGGACTATCTATGACTTGGCGGCGACGGTCGACTGCGGACGAAGTATGAAGTAAAACTCGCCTCCGATGGTCTCTTGTGACACTAAGTATGCTCAATCAAGTGTGCTGAGCCAAGCATACTGGACAAAGTATCACTTGCCTTGAACAGTCATGGGCTACGGCAAGAGACCGTCGGCGGCAAGTCACATTTAGTTCTGTTGCTTGCGCTCTTGTTCATCTACTCGTGACATCGAGCAAACATGTCGGACCATGGTTCGCATGGTCCAGGGTTCGATTCCGGATGAGTTCTTTGGTGGATCTCTCTGGTTTTGGTTGTTCGTTCCTAGTTATTATGAGCAATTACAGAATCAATGTACTTTGGATGGTTATACATTGCCTGCTATGGGCTATGCGTCCGTTATGTTACCTTTCCCGGCAAGTAACGCGTTTTCGTCCCACTCGTACGTTACACTTTTCCATGAAATACAGCTCGTAAATACACTGTCCTAAAACTGGTGGAGCTCCTCTGCAAAATGGAGAATGCAGAGGCTTGCATGTGACGTCATCTCTCTATGCTAGTGGTCAATACTACTTGTTGTTGCCAAGAAAAAAAAATTCAGGTGTCCGAAATGTGTGGTGCAGAAGGTATACGCGTCCACAAGGCCACCCAATGACCACAGGTGTGACATCAGTGCTAGCAACGTATAATCACATCGCGTTTAAAAAAGCATGGAGCAGTTAAATTGTGAGGTTCCCAAGCGTCTTGGGATACTTACAGAAGCTAACTCTGATTTAGCATTGAGAATGTAGCTTGCCAAGGTCCAAGGGAGTTGGCCGGCATTCAAACATCTGCGCCGCCAACTCCGCAGTGCACTCAACGCGCGTGCAAAAGGAAAAAAAACACAACTCCAAAAGAAAACAAAAAATGCAGGAGAGAGGGGTGCAAAACGCAACGAGAAGGCTTCGACAGATGCTAAACTTCCAGGAGAAGAAAAAGAAAAAAGAAAAAAAAAGGCAGGAAGGGGTTCTGGCGATTCAAGACATGGCATCGCGTGCCTGAAAGGTTGATATAACCCTCAGAATATGCGTTTCTGAAAATGTCGGTTTGACCCATAGATCGAAATGGAACAGCAAGTTTTAAAGCCTGAATTGCTGTTTAACGCTGCCCCCTAATTCCAAAATTTTGTCCGTTCATCTCTCCGTCCGTTCGAGCATTTTCTGCTTAATTTAGCAGGGAAAGTGTCATCACGTGACCCATACACCTTTGGGAAATCGTCGGCACGTAATATATAGTCAACTCTGTTTCCCCACTGAATATAGGGGGAAAATTCACGTCTTGTGTCCGAAACATTAATTCAGTTTCCCCGCTAAATTTAGCGGGAAATTTACGTCACGTAATTCATGCACCACTTCAGTTACCCGTTAAATTCAGCGGGAAAAATCAAGTCTTGTGAGCTAGACACCAATCCATTTTCCCGGCTAAATTTAGTGAGGGAAATCGACGTCACGTGACCTGACGACATGTGACCTACACAACAATTCAGTTTTCCCGCTAAATTTAACAAGAAAATATACGTCACGTAAAACACCAGTTTTCTCACCCCATCCAACACCACCGAGACGAACGCACGGCCTTAGTGCTCCTCCAATCACGTCGAAAGAGTGGGACAGTTGTCAGAAGACAGGCGCTGCTGTAGAGCGCGAAAGGGAGGGAATGGCGGGCAAATTCTTCGTCGAGTAACACGTTTTTTGTTTTTTGTTTTACACTACTTAAGCGAGGTTTTCATTTAAGCCATGATGAGTGAGGCATACAGGGTAAACAAATCATTCTCATACGAAGCGATGTTTTACGGAGGACATGTTTTTTCGTTTAAATATATTACATTATATACTAAAATGTATATTATTATGTACAAACAATGTTATAATTACAAACAATATTAATTACGTGTAAGAATGTGTGCATGTTATGATTATCTACATTACATTATAGACAAACACGACAAGTATACAAACACAATATATGGTAATATACAAAAAATCTGTGATTGTTGACAAACTTTATATAGGAAAACGAGTATTATATGATTATCTAAATTGCACTATATACACTGTATATGTGCAAACAGTAAATATGATTATGCAAAAACTAGAATTTATCATGAAGAAGTTCTGCTTCGCAGAGTTCAGCTTTTCGTACCTAAGATTTGTCATTCGCTTCAACAATCCTGTCGTTCACTCTACAACAACCGTTTTCAGTAAACGCATGTGCTGCACCACAACACATGCTTCAGCACCAGCTCACTCGTCTTTCCGTTGGCTAGCAGTTAGAATGTCAGGTTCGGGACAAGCTGGCGCTGCTTCGGCATTTTTAGTAACTCCAACGTTTTTACATTTTTTCAACAACAACGTAGTTGTATGTTACGGCGTTTACAGCTGTCCCACTTCTCAATCTTTCCAAAGAGCTTCATCACTTCCCTTTTGCTTTTCGCCACAGTTGAAACATGAAACATGCAGGTTGAAATCCCAATTTTTCGATTGGTGCCTTCACAAGGTAGAATGTTAGCGTCAAATCAGCATACACAACAATCGAGTATTTGATCCATGGCGCTTCACCCTCAACAATGTGCAATAAATGACTGTTTCATTGCCTTAGACAGCATGCCAAAACCCAGAGAGCTTGCTTCTCGCGTGTATAGCTAGGACGTTTACGCTGAGAATCCTGTCCGCCGCTTCTGCCTTGCGAAACGTCTCCATGGATGCTGCAAACGCTGTTTCCATAGCAGAAGTATCAAGACGCTGTCATTTCGATTCTGGGTCCTCCCTTCGGGTGCGTTGTCTTGATAAGTAAGATGGACAGTCGGGGAACATCAATCGGACTGCCTCTTCAAGAAGGTAGAGATGTGTCACCAAGCGTCCTGTAGAATTGTTCACAAATCAAGCCTCTCGAACTATGTCGTCGTCAATGAAATGACGCTTGCACACCTTGAAAGATAATTATGTTTTGTACAAATAACCGCTACATGACGGGTGTGCTAAAATATGAGTAGACCACTCATATTATTACGTTAATCAAAGGGAATTCAATTAATTAAGTTCGACGCGGTTTTACTACTGAGACATTTATTATTTCATTATTTTAATCACTTATCGCTCTACATCTTTTTCATTCGAATGACTATATTGCACCGGAACCGATTCATCAACAGAACACCAGACCCTTCCTGAGCTAGTAGCTTCAACGAGAAACGGAGGTTTTGATAAACAGAGATGTGGACGCGTGATTCTAACGCGTATTCTCCCATTAGACAGGAAAACGGCCTAAAAAGTTCTTACCTCTTAACGGTGTCCATGCTGTCAAGCCAGCGCCATAGGTAAACATGGTTACTACTACCTGAAACAAAGGCCGATTGATGCCTCTCGACATCGCTCGAGAGACTTCGTGCATCTTCTCGAGCCACAGACGAAGCGAAACACAGAAACCGTGCCAGTAACACTCAAAGACGAACCTGCACACATGACAAGAACAGAAGATGCAAGCGACCTCAGAAATATAATTACGATGTACTACCATTTTGTTTTCTTCTATTAAAACGCAAACTTATACAAACAGAAAAGTGAGGAAACCCAATGAGAAGCCTAAGGCAAAGTCGAAATTTCAGGATTGACTCCTCCTTCTGACGTGGGTGACGCCATGCCTCCAAGCGCTACGGCCTTGACTCTGGGTGGTGTTAGTCCTCCCCATCCATCTCTCCTCCCTCCCCACCTACCTCCAATTCCTAACCTTCCTTTGCTCCCTCTCCCATCCCCCCCCCCCCTTCTCCTACGGAGTCCTCCCTCCCTCTTTCTTCTTGGTCATGTGACCCAGCAATTTAGTTTCCTCGCAAAATTGAGCGGGGAAATATACTTCCTGTCACACCAATTCCCTCTCCAATTACTCTCTCCTTTTTTTACCCTCCCCATTTCCGAATTATCCTCGCCCTCCTACAGTGTCCTCTCCACCCCTTCATCTGCCTCCCATTGCCATATATCCCTCTCCCCTCCCCTGTTCCTTTCCCCCCTAGAGTGTCCTCCCCCCCCCCCTACCTCCTCACATGCCGTTCTTCCCCACGACTGGTCACCTGAAACACTAATTCAGTTTTCTCAAGTTTCATAAAAAGTAGGCTTATCACTACCGTAACGACTGTTTAATGCCTTCTAGGGGCGGTTGTTTAATGGAACAATCGCTCCTAGAATTCCACGCATGAAGGACTTTAAGTGTAAATGGCTGGCAATTTTTTGTTCATTTTAACATCGCATAAAGTAAATTCTTTGCCTAACGGAAGGAGATTACAGCTTAGCGGGGGATAATCCGCGCTTTCGGGCGTTTTCGGAATCGGAGACGGTCGTTTCGTCAGCCTCGGAAGGCAGCAAGAAATATAAATGATAGCGATTCGCGTCATGCTCAGGATCTGGTATCAGAACTTCGTAAAGATTGAACGCTACGGCCGCCTCCGGATAAGCACACCTAGCCTGCTCTATTAAAGGCTATTACCAGAGTCACGAAAGAAACACAGCCAAGCATATATACGTTCTGTTCAAAACAAGCGCCATATCGTAAGATTCTTTAATATGACATTTATAAAAAAAAAGTCCCACTGGACGAACATTTTCAGTACCAATATTTGCGTGCATTTTGTGATTACGACTTTATAACAACGAATATATGAAGCATAAAAATTAAAAAATAAAACTAAAAAGAAAACTACGCTAAATTGGCACGATGCCAAGTGTTCTGACAGGGCGGAGGCAAATTTGGCTGCCCTTCATTTGTAGTTTGCAGTCAACTCCCCAGACGGTGCTTGTTACTGGAAAAATGTCACACACTTCACTGGAAACAGCGGGGAACGGGAATTAGATTCTTCGGTATAAAGCCTTGAAATGCCCGTAGAACAAGGAAACATAGGGCTCTCCTTTCATAAAACGATTGAATATAACATCTGCTGTGAACGATTCCGCTTTGCCTCGCCTGCCCACAAAGTTCGAAGGAATTGCAAAAGCAATGCCGGGAATCGTGTACGGACTACCCTGGTTGGGATTGATCCGGTTGTAGCACACGACGGAGAATGTCCAGAGTGCTACCTTGCCTCTCTGTAAATTTTCAGTGTCAAGGCTCCTTCACACTTGCGGAAAGCTCTCTTGCCGCCGATCGACCTAGCTCGAGAAAAAAAGTGTCCGCCTTTCACACTTCTTACCTTCCGCCGCTTTCCCGCGACTCCGGTGACTCGTAGATACCAGAGAAGGAAGCCTCAAGCAGTGTTCGGAAAACCGCTCTCGCAGCCAGCACTTCGCTGCTGCGCGATATAATATAGCTAACAGCCCACAGTGCCCAGAGGGAAGTGCCCAACATTCTCTCGGCAATACGAGAATGCCATAACAAAGTAGCGAGCAAACGGAGAGAGCAGCTAGCTCTACGTACCGCTAGCGCCAATTTTATTCCAGAGATCTCCTTTGTGGGCTCTGTATTCGTTGTTCAGATGCCTTCTCTCGAAGAGAGTTGAATAATTCTTTAGTCTCGTTTAATATTTGTTCCGACACAACCTTACCACGAGACCGCGCCATTTGCACCAACTTGGTAAAGCCCCTTTATACGGAAAAGTAGCTCCATCCCTTGAAGAATGCCGCCTGCTATCTTGGCCCGATTCAGGCGGCACTACAGTCGATGCGCGAGTGTAAAAAAGCAATACAGAAAGATAAAAGGTGTGCGCGTCAAAGGAGGAGGGAGAAGGAATGCCTATGTTGTCGGAGTGCAGTGCATGCAATGAGCTCATGCCGCCAATCAAATAACGCCGACTGTGCAACGTCACGGCTTTCATCGTCTTTCTTTGAGCCCATCCTTCGAGGCTGGTGGACCGTGACAGGGCGCTTTTAGCCTATGTGTATGTATTTGCGCGTGTCTTTCAGCCTTTGACTGCGCTCTGACTCAAGCATAGGAAGGCCGTCTGCTATCTTGGCCCGATCCAGGCGGCACTACAGTCGACGCGCGGGTGTAAAAAGCAAAACATATGATAAAAGGTGTGCGCGTCAGAGGAGGAGGGAGAAGATGGCGCTACCTTTCTTATTCAAGGTCGTTATAACTTGGGAGCTCCGACAACTACGGCGGCAACCCAGACAACTAGGGCGATTCGGCTAGGATGTGACGTCAGTAAACGCGATTTCCTTCTTGCATTCTGAATGGCTGCGATGTCACGTAAACTTCTTCCGCGTGGAAAAATTCGGTCCCGTACCGATTGCTCTCGCCGCGAAAAATTCCTCTAGCGGCGAGCCAATTTCGCAACCCGTCGTAAAATTCCCCGTGGATCCGCCTGTGGATCCGCAAGTGTGAACGAGCCATCACGTGGTCGATGCCTCGGCGACAGGGAGGAGCGTAGAGGACTTTGCACGTAGCCTTTTTTACACCATATTCAGAAAGAAGTGTCATCTAGCGTGCGTGTGATAAATTATGGAGTTTGCGCAATGGAAGGGGGTTCCCGTAAGAGCCCTTTGCAGGGCGTCTTCGATATAGGCCGTGCACTTACCTGGATAGCCCGTTTTATTGCTTCAGTGATGAGTCTTTTGACATCGTTGCTGAGAATTCCTTTTCCAGAATCTCGTCGCCATCTTTCGTTTCTTTGTTATACCAAAGCTAAACGGCAATCCATCGAATGCACTGATACATTGTCCTAAAATCGTGAAAACAGAGTTGAATGCGGATTTTCTGCGTCCACAGATGGCAGAATTCCTCCAATATGGCGGCTCCGAATGGCATGATGATGGTAGCTTGGAGGACGTTTGCGTAGGTCTAATACGTTCGGCTTCGTGGCATTGCGCGAAGTTCGCATCCGTCAATCTCAAATTAATACTGTAAACGACTTAATTTTCGCGGTCTCAAATTTTCGCGAATGGGAGCAAAGCTGAAAATTTAAAACTATTCGCGGGTTCTAATTTTCGCGAATCGAGTGTAGCTTCCGTAGTGTTCACATACTGCCCGAATCGTTTGCGGGACGTATTTTTCGCGAATCGTAGGCGATTCGCGAAATTCCCGACAATTAGGTCCTCGCGAACATTTAGTCGTTTACAAAATTATGTATATGTTTGTGTGCCACATGGCCTTCATTTTTGCCGTGTGTTCTCTTGTCCAGCCCCCGGCGACCGTCAGCGGCGTCGCACAAACCACGGCGAAGAAGCGCAAAGGCGGTCACCTGCCCATAGGCGGCGCGGTTATGGCTAGCGACACGCTGCACTCGCAAGAAACGCCACCAGAGAAGGCTGAAGACGCAGCGGCCGACAACAGCAAGTGAGCCGCCCCTCCGTTTCGTTCTGACTCTTGCTACCGTCTTTAATCCTCCCGAGATCATAACTCGCGGGGACGTATAATTCGTGGGTGCTACAAATCTGGGAACCGTTCTCGCTCAGTCAGCTGAAATATGTCTCAGATGATGCTGCGATCCGATGTAGCGAATCAAGCAGCGCCAAAAGTGCATCGAGACCGCGCTCCTTCTTCCTGAGGGAAATTTACTGTCATCGGCTAAAACGAAGGGCGTCGTCTAATCGCCTCCCCCCCCCCCCCCCCCCGTCAAAAGGTGGCGCCACATCTTAATGGCGTCGCTAACTCGGTCATCTGCGAATGCGCCCAAACTTGACAGGATTGTTGCTCTCATTTTTTTTCTTATAAGAGAATTATACACCTTGAAGTTTTACGAGGTAAAACTGGCTTGCTCAGTGCACTTTCTGCGTGAGTTTGGGGATTCTATGTGCATTTGCCAGGGGCTCCTGAACCGGGAGTGGGGGGGGGGGGGGGGGGGGCGTGGTGGCAGTGGGGGCAGTGGGGGCAGTGGCTCCCACAGGCCTTAAACCAGTGGGGGCATCCCCTTACACACAAAGCTGTTCCTACCGCCCCCCTTGCCCCCCCCCCCCCCCCGCCTCTTCTTCTCTCCCACCACCCGTGAGGCTGTTGAATGTTGAAGTTGCACTCCATACGCGTCGAGGCGCCACAGGCTAATATATATACACACATATGTATGTATAGACAGAGAGAGAGAGAGGTGAACTAAACGATGTCACCTGAGCCCCCAGACGTCGCCCCCACGCATCAGATATACCTCTAGAGCCCCTGGCATTTGCAAAATGTGGCGGCTCGATTTTCAACGTCGGCTCCGCTTGACCCACCCTATAAAAACAGAGGGTTACAGTAAATCGTTTTGCCATTTCCGCTACGCTATCCGCAATCCGCTAGGACTTCCGCTAAATCTACCTTAGCGGAGAAACGTTTTCATGTTTTAGTAGCGCGTTTGCAAACTTCGCAACCCTGCTGCCGGATTCTAGCGCTATGATAGCTAACACAACCCTACAATATACTTTTTGAGCCACTAAATCTTGCGTAAAATGAAAATTTCTAGAGAAATTTGTAGTAGTCGCTTACTAATGTCGCTATCTATATATAATGTTTATCCATTCGTTTATTAAGGTACACATCTTTGCTTCTTTTATAATTAACTGTATGTGATAGTCAAGCTGGCCAAGGCGATCCAATCCAATGCAAGACAGTCAAGCTTGAAGTAGCAACCTTTCGGATACCGCCGGCTTGTTGTGATTGTGCTTCTTGGGTAATCACTTAGCGCGAGACACATGCGCGTCCAAACTGTCCGATCCGACGTGCCAACTGCCGGAACGACGTTCGGGGGCGATTGCTTTCGTCGCACCGCAGCATGCGGCCAACTTGCCAGATATTCGCCACACTTCTGCCCGATTTTCGGAGGGCCGCAGCCAATGGAAGCACGGATGGTGCAAACGTCATGTTGTCACGTGACTTTCGGACCGATTGGGCGAGGAGATGCTACGTGGCCCGGGAAAGCGGATGTGGCGGTGCACGGTGCGTCATGCCGCACGCCACTCGTGGTTGTGAAGGAAACGGACGCCATCGAGCCTTTCCGCGCGCACAAAACGGTCTGCTGATTTTGCGCGCCATAGCAAACCGGCCTTCTTGGACCGATCAAGACCGTCGAGACACGAGTATACCACGTTTAACCTTACGATGGACAGCAGCGGATGCTACGAGCCGTTTGAATGTCGTGTGAATGTCACTTGAAATTCTGAAGAAATGCAGGATTGAGCAGGGTGTGTAGTCGCATGATTTGTACGCAGTGCTCGATTCGCTGGGATGGCTTCTAAAGTCCGCTGCAGTCCATCGTGATTAAGTCGTGTTGGGCAAAAAGGTAACTTCACGTAAAATCTTCAGACATGCACACGTTAATGAAACATAATAAAAATATTTACTTTCTTTAAGGTGAAAAAAAAGTACCGCGAAGGGCGAGGGGAGAAAACTTATTTTTGGTTTCTAGTCTAGGTGGCGCTAGCTACCGCCCGCTATAAATACCCCCATTACCATCCCTCCATCCATCCATTCGGTAGAGGGATACCCGGAACTGGGTGGAGCTGAACGGAACGACGCGTCGGAAGCATGTGTCTTTAACTGTCGAGTGTGACGAGTCGGAGCAGCCATCTTTCCGACAGTGAGAACGTCGGATCGGCCAGTTTCGACGCGCTTGTGTTTCGCGCTTTAATCGCGACGTGAGAACTGTCGGAAAGAGGGCTGCTTCGACTCGCCGCACTCGACAGGTCGAAACACATGCTTCCGACGCGTCCTTCCGTTCAGCTCCGCCCAGTTCCGGGTATCCTTCTACCGGACGGATGGATGGAAGGATGCTAATGGCGGTATTAATAACGGGTGGTAGCTACCTAGACTAGACTAGCTACCACCTAGACTAGAAACCAAAAATATTATTCCTCCCCTCGCCCTTTGTGGTTTTTCCGACTTTGAAACAAACGAAATATTTTTATTGTAGTTCATTAAAGTTTGCATTTCTGAAGATTTGGCATGATGTTACTTTTTTTCACAACATGAATTAATGGCAATGAACCGCGGGGAAACTTAGGAGCCATCCCAGCGAAGCAAGAACTGCGCACAAATCACGTGACTACGCACCCTGCGCAACGCTGCGTTTCTTGAGAATTTCAAGTGACACTCACACGAGATTGGAATGGCTCGTATCGTCCGCTGCTGTCCATCGCAAGGTGGAAAGGAGTATTTTCGTGTCTCAACGGTCTCGATCGGTCCCAGAAGGCCTAGTTTCTATGGGCGCGTGAAATCATCAGCTCGTCTTGTGCGCCCGGGAAAGCTCGATGGCGTCCGCTCCCTTCACAACGACGACTCGCGCCGCGTGACGCACTGTGCACCGCCACATCCACTTCCCCAAGCCAGGTAGCACCTCCTCTCCCAATTGGTTCGAAAGTCACGTGACTACATGACGCTCGCTCCATCCGTGCTGCCATTGGCTGCGGCCCTCCGAAAATCGGACAGCTGTGTTTCGAATATCAGGCAAGTTGGTAGCATGCAGGTGCCACACAGAGACCGGTGCCGGACAGTGCAAACTGTCCGACCCGCTTCACTCCGACGAAAACCCTCGTCTCCGAACGTCGTTCCGACAGTTCGCACGTCGGATCGGACAGTTTTGACGCGCGACTGCGCGACATCGTCTCCTACTTGGGAATATCCAGATGGCGCTTTAAACGACACGTGTCAGGCTTAAAGAGACACTGAAAGGGTATTTATAATCGTCGAAGTTTAAATGGCAGTGCATAACTGTCCTATGGAGCGAAGCCGGCGTTGTCTGTAACCGTCTGTTGCAGAAAAACGGCACCTAAATTCCCATTTTTAATAAAACACAGATAAAATCAGAGCAACGCAGATACCTCGTCACGGAAGCCGGCGGGTGCGCTAAAGATCAAAGCGGACGTACATCAGAAATAAAATAAAGAAAGCGCAGCAACGCTATTTTTCGTCACGGAAGCCGTCGTGAAGCCTGCAAGGTTCGCCGCGTGTGAAGTGGGCGGAGCGTGATGTCACCGCCCGAGCTCCGTGTGCGAAAGGAAGACGTGGCACACTCCTTGTAGAAATGCGCTGCGTGTTGGAATGTTTTCGCATTCCTTCACGCAAGCAGTCTTAATTGTCTTTGCCAATTTTTTTTTTATTTGAACATGTCCTATCAGAGCCCAACTACAAAGAGCAAAATTTGCGGCTCATAATGCGTTTTCTTTCCGCCCGAGAACAGACGGTAGAGTATTGGCCGTGATCAGTAGCGCTTTGTTTTTTTTTCCTGTCACGTGGCACTTAAACTATGGGTACAAAATATATTGAAAGTTGTGGATCATCTGCGTGAATTTTATGAACCACGACATCAATATTATAAATAGAAACGAATTAGAACTCCGTTTTTGTGGCCTCCAAGAAACTGCAAATACCTTGGTCGAAGTAAAGATGTTGCTCACATCACACGAAGTACATGTACTACGTCATTCTCAATATGGCGGGATACCGCGGGTTGTACGACGCGATGGTGGCGCACGACGGACCAACGTTGTCACGAACGTGGGGCCACTACTACGGAACTGTCATTTGTGGTACCGGCAAATCGATCTTCAAGCGGAGAACATCGAACGGAGGGGATAGAAGTGCGAAACAATCGCACCATGAACGGTGCACCCAACTTCATCGTCGTCGGCGTTGTCTGGTTCACACGCCGGACAAGCGGAGATAAAAGAACGCGCTCGGGTGTAACCACGTGACTTCCGGCAACTAACTCTCTACTCAACATTTATCCCTCTCCGGTACACATCTCCACATGTCGCGGCCATGGCTTTCGGTGCTCAGGTTTCAGTTTTGGTTTCAAGCAGTAGAGGTTTTATATATATATATATATATATGCATATATATGTATATGTATATACGTATATAGGTATATATGTATATATCTATAAAAAAACGTAGCGCAGGATGAAGAGAAGTATACACGGCAAAAAAACGCGCTCGAGACGGTTGTTTCAGTTTTTAAAACATATTATTCGTAAAGTTCGTCAACGTTTCGGCATGAGACAGAGCTTTTTCAACACTGGTTATATTTGACAAATTATTGACACACCTTGGCTGCATCACGTGGCCCACGACGTCAAGGGATTAGGCTAATTCAAATACCTGGCTCCTTCAAGAGCCCCACGATAGACTCGACCCAGTTATCGCTACAAAAGCCGATTATTTGGGGCCTAGCCCGAAGGATAAGCCCCCAGCGTAAACCTGGGAAGAAAGGGAAAAAAATTGTACAACACTGGAAAATCTGACTGAACGAAAACGGAGAGACAGCCACAAAACTGCAGGTGCCGATTGCGCGGCGCAAATCAAACTAAAAAAAAAACAAAAAAAAACGACATTTTGGAAAACACGTTACCAGCTGCCTTTTCAGTTCAAAATATTATTAGAACGACCTTTATATGAAATGAATCGTGAATGGCCATAGCCCGTAGAATGTGTACGCTAACGCAAATACAGTAGGATCGTGTATGTTCACCGCGTGAATGGAAGACATAATGCCGGGTTGTTTATTGATCCCGGCGTTGATAGTGTTAAAATTGTGAATAAGGTACGATTCATTTTCTTCGTGATTTTGGTTGCTTTTGAAACCAGACTGTAAAAACGTAACTTCGAGCTTATTGAATGAATGTTCGGGATCGCTAACATGTTTTGAAACGGGGAGAGTGAGGTTTGATTTAGTATGCGATCTGTGATTGTTAAACCGCAATCAGAAAGGTGTCTCTGTCTGGCCCACTTACTGCGCGCCGCAAGTGCTGCATTCTAAAATGTAGACTAAATTACTGGTGTCGCAATTCAAGTTGCCATAAATTTTGTAGGTGAAGTTGGAGTTTGTACTTTTTATGCAGTTTGTCGGTGTTACGTGTGGTCAGACCCCACATTCCGACTTCCCGCATGGCCGACTCACAGTGCTCTCAGTGGCAGTTGTCTTGGGCCGAACTAAAAAATGCTTAATGTTGCGCGAGCGTCTGTACACCACACGGGGTACGGTCCTGGACGGCAAGCATCTTTTGGACTTCGTGCCCGGACGTGTTACCCGCCGGATTCCTCACGTGGGCACCAATGACCTCGCCACCGCAAGTGTCCGGACGGCGCTTTCCGACTACCGTGGCCTTCTCGAGCACATCCGAGAACAGCGTCCCGACATCACGAGTGTTTATACCACCCTCGTCCTGCCAAGCACGCCCAATCGAAGCCGCGGCTCTTCGAACTGGAGGTTTATCGGCGGATTTAATTCCAAGGTACGGGACTTTAATGGCACCCTTCTCGGGCTGTGTCATCAGGCGAGAGGTACGTTCTTTTTTGATCATTGCTGCGGCCAACTTCCTGCACGTCTGGCCATGGCAGCCGATGAAGTGCACACCAGCTTTGTCCGCGTGTCCTACCTGGCTTGGAACGTGCATCGGTTGCTCACCCCTTGCCGCCGCCGAAGTGCCGACGTTCGCCGTGACCATGCCGCTTCTCGAGAGCACGTGAGGGACCCCGGCGCGGTCACCTTGTTGGATCTTCAACAAAGAGTCCTTTGTATGGAAGATCTGGAGACGCAGACTTTGCATCCTTAATGTCCTGAGTCAACGCATTAGCCGGACTCTGGATTTCTCGGCGGCCACTCGGCCTCCGTGACGCTCCCGCCGTCGGCGGAGGCACCTGCTTCCCGAAAAGATGACGCTGGGCCTACGCACCAGCCGAACCCCGTGTTTTCTGACGACCACCCGGCCACCGTGACGCTCCAGCCCTCTGTGAAGGCACCTACTTGCTTAGAAGACGACACCGGCGGACGCCCTGCCGGACAAAGTAGCCGGATCGCCCTGCCAGCCCCTCAAGCGCGCTACAATCTGCGCAAGACTTACAGCGCGGCTTGCTGCTCGCAACAGGATTGACGGTCTGCGCCTAGCACATCAGAAGCTCCTCCTGTTTTGAGTGAGATACCTGTTAACTTTTCCCCACATTTTTTTAGAAATTAGGAAGTTAGCGGACAAAAGGATACGCCACGAGTCACATGCCGCATACCTTGAGACTTGCCTCGACGCGCGCATTGCTCCCAGGGGTTTACAATTATTTTTTCCACCTAGCATGACAAATCTCTCCAAAAGCAATTAAAAAAAAATGGAATGCGGTGCTTACGAATGCTTCTCTTGATTTAGTAAAAATAGTTAAAGATCACTGTCAAACAACTTACGACGAATGTTAGAAGAGTTGAAAGTAATTTGCTTAGCGCCAACGAACTGTCACCGCATGAAACCGCAGCACTAAAATCAGTTGAAGAAAAGAAACGTGAGATCATCAGGGAGGTCCAGAATAGTAAACAAGCTAGGGATAATGTTAAATATCACCCGACGACGGTGAGTGAACAGGACATGCAGAAGAACTCTCTTGATCGTAGCAACATAATTAATTTATCTAGTGTACCGCTAACCCACGACGAAGAGTCGCTCCTCTCAGGGGGTCTTAACTTCTGCCCGACCACACACCAGTACGACGTTTCACGCTCCTCCAGAATCTCGATAATTTCCCACGAAGCCCTCGGCTCCAGGAATTATTTTTTGAAAAGCCCCACCAAAGCGCATCTCCTCTCCCTTTGACATCGTTCGGCTGGACTCCCGGTCCCAACAGAGATAAGCATCTATACCTCTATATCCAGGCGGTTCAAAAGGATATATTGTCAGCTTACAGAAATCAGCAACCGCATCACTATAACCTCTCGCTTCCCGAACGCAAGGCGCTCAAGGATCTAGGTAACAGAAAAGGTATTAAAATCAAACCAGCTGACAAGGGGGGTGCCATAGTTATACTAAACATCTCGGATTACATAAAAGAAGGCTATATACAACTAAACGATGCCAAATTCTACCGTCATTTAAACAACAATCCAACCAGCCAGCATGCCAAATTTATACACCAGCAACTTATCCAGCTAGAGAAACAATGTGAAATCACCGATAATCTTTACGGGGCTAACTACGAAACACGCCGTACCCGGGCGCTTCTATGTGTTACCCAAAATCCACAAAGAAGGGAATTCCGGCCGCCCCATTATATCGGGCTCAAGAACGCTCGCCGAGCCGATTTCTTTTTTCCTTGATAACCTCATCACATACATTCCGCCTACCTTCCCGTCGGACATTCGTGACACGTCTCACTTTCTCAAAAAAAATTTCGAAAATTAAAATACCCAAGGACGCTTTTCTAGTGACAATGGATGTAACTGCTCTGTACACAATATTCCCTATAAAGACGACATAGAGGCGCTTGTGAGGGCATATGAAGCCCACACGAGGGATGACTTTCCGGAGGGCCACGTTCTGGCTGCCCTTTCGAGCCTGGTCCTTGAGCTAAATAGTTTTGAATTCGACGGCAAATTTTTCCTTCAAACTAGAGGTGCCGCAATGGGCCCGAACATGGCCACGAACTTTGCAAATATATTTATGGGTGACTTAAAATCAACTTTTCTCGCATCCTTCCCGCTCCAACCGATGTTCTACAGATGACGTATTTTTATCTGGTCACACGCAGAAAATGAGCTTCTCAAGTTTATCGCAGATTTTAACCCCGCGCACCCTTCCATTCGCTTCACACACAGTTACTCGAAAACTGACATTAATTTCTTAGACGTTAGAGTAATAATTAAGAACACAACTCTGGTCACTCAACTGTATCGAAAGCCCACGGACAGCCAGAGATATTTGCACTTCGACAGTTGTCATCCTCGACCTTGCCGAACCAGTATTTCGTACAGCCAGGCTCACAGGTTTAAACGTGTATGCGGTAATAGCGATGATTTTGTATCCAACATTAATCAACTACGCGAGGTTCTAAAAGAACAGAAGTGTCCAGAAAAAATCCAAAATGACGCAATTAGTAAGGCGCGCGCCCTCGATCGCGACCTCTTGTTAGGTGACAGAGGTCCCTGGCGGAAACAACCCGAAAGGCGAGCCTCGTGCTGATCTTCAGCAATAAGTCTCCGAATGTCACCGCCATAATAAGGAAACATTTTAATATTTGACAACAACGTGAACGCCTCGCAAATGTTCTTACTACCGCACACCGCGTGGTGTACAGACGCTCGCGCAACATTAAGGATTGTTTAGTTAGGTCCAAGAAAACTCACTGAGAGCACTGGCAGTCGGCCATGCGGAAAGTCGGGATGTGGGGTGTGCCCACACGTAACACGGAGAAACTCTATAGAAAGTACAAACTCCAACTTCACCTACAAAATTTATGGCAACTTGAATTGCGACTCCAGTAATGTAGTATACCTTTTAGAATGCAGCACTTGCGGCGAGCAGTACGTGGGCCGGACAGAGACACCTTTCTGATTGCGGTTTAATAATCATAGATCGCTTGCAAAATCAAACCCCACAATCCCGGTTTCAAAACATGTTAGCGATTCAGAACATTCATTCTATAAGCTCCAAGTCACATTTTTACAGTCTGGTTTCAAAAGCAACCGAAATCGCGAACAAAACGAATCGTACATTATTCACAATTTTAACACTATCAAAGCCGGGATCAATATACATCCCGGCATTATGTCTTCCATTCACGCAGTGAACATACACGCTCCTCCTTTATTTGCGTGAGCATACACAATCCACAGGCTATAGGCCATCCACGATTTATTTTATATAAGGTCGTTTTAGTAATATGTTTAGCGGAAAAGGCAGCTGGTAACACGTTTTCCCAAATGCCGTTTTTTTTGTTTCTGTTTTTTTCACTTTGTTTTTCGCCGCGCAGTTGGCGCCTGCAATTTCGTGGCTGCCTCTCTGCTTTCGTTCAGTCAGATTTTCCAGTGTTGTACAAATTGTTTTTCCTTTCTCGCCTGGTTTGCGCTGAGGGCTTATCCTTCGGGTGAGGCCCAAAATAATAGGCTTTTGTGGCGATAAATGTGTCGAGTCTATCGTGGGGCTCTTGAAGGAGCCAGGTGTTTTGAATTAGCATAATCCCTTGATGTGATGGGCCACGTGATGTAGCCAAGGTGTGTCAATATTTCGTCAAATGTAACCAGTCTTGAAAAAGGACTGTCTCAGGCCAAAACGTCGACGACCTTTACGAATAATATGTTTTAAGAACTCCAAGGACCGTCCCCAGTGCGTTTTTTTATGTATGTATGTATGTATATATATGCATATATATATACATATGTGTATGCATATATATTGCTACGATAATATGAAGGACGAGGGAGAAGACGACGGGATCTGAGAACGGGACGGCTCAACTGAGTAACCGAGGAGAATTATCGCTGCAGTTTTGATGGCAGCGGTGGCATATGTCTCTCACCCGCTCTCATTCCCACGCCGGAGATTACAACGATGATGACGTTCGAGACCTGGAATCTCAATCTGCTTTGGGCGCTGCAAGCCAGGATCCCACGGGAGTCCAGGTGAACCAGTTACAGTTGGAAGCCCAGGCCCTTCGAAATCAACTATAACAAGCCAGCCCGCACCGGATTTTCCCGAGGTAGTGCGGCTCCTCAAGGTAGTGCGAAACACTGCGCATTTCTATTGAAACCGCAAGCATTTGACGGAACAGTTTCCTGGCAAGCCTATCAGATGCAGTTTGAAACGATCGCAGAAGCCAACGGCTGGAACGTCTCAAACAAAGCAAGAGCTCTGGTGTCTTACCTCCGGCTGAAGGCCCTCGAAATCTTAGAGACTATCCCAGCAGACCTCCTTCACGACTACCCTACATTGATCGCTGCCCTGAACGCTCGGTTCGGCGACTCTCACCTTGAGCAACTTCACTATGCGGAACTGCGCTCTCGCCATCAACGTTCTTTCAAGACTTCCCCAGATCTGGCAACCAGCATCGAACGTCTTGCCCGAAAATCCTTTCCAAGTGCTTCCTCCGACACCATAAGTACCTTGGCTACCGCTTCATTTCTGGACGCCAATGGTGATTACGAAAATTAAAAAGCGCGAAAGACAGGGACAAGAGAGAGAGACTACTTTCGTGCTTTTTAATTTTCGTAATGTTTAACCAACTAGGCCAACAAATCATTTTGCCAATGGTGATGTCCAGATTCAACAAATTTTCCGCCTTGGACGCCCAACGACCCTGCGAGCAGCTTTAGTTCAAGCAGTTGAAACAGAAGCCGCTTTTTGTTCTACGGAGAGGGCAGCACGTACTACAGCTATTAGCACCTTCGCCATGATGAACCGCCACGAGTAGTCGCGCCCGCAAAATTGCTTCCCATGTGGTGGCATCGGACATTTTGCTGGACAGTGCCCGAATGAACCCCATGAAACTTCACGTCCGGGAAACGCTTCCGCGAGCCATCGGGGCAGGGATCGCTGGTAGTTCATCCAGTCTCCAACGTTACATTAGGCACAACTGCAGAAACACAAACATTAGTGAAGATGCCTAAACCTTACTCGCCACCATGTGTATCTATGCATATTGTGGAACTCAACCAGCAGTTTAGTGCTCTTGTGGACACTGGGTCAGTAGTAAGCATTATTGATAGTCGAGTTGTATCAAGTTTGCTAACAAATCTCAAGACAGCAACTACCATCAAGCTCCTTTCGGCCAATGGGTTCGAGTTAAAATCCGCTGGCGTAATATCCTTCACAATGGTTGGAGAAGTGACACAACTGTTACATGATTTTGTTGTCGTCACAAATGTGGTACATCCAGTCATTCTTGGGTGTGATTGGTGCAAAAAGACCGAGCTGACTATCAGTTTCAAATTAGACATACCCCTCATTGAAACAACAACGATGGTTTTTCCAAGTAACCCGAAGTCAAAGACGTTAGTTTCGCAAGATGAACCTACCCAATATCAAAATGTCCTGCTGACCCACTTCGCTTAATTGATCACGTGGTTTATCACGTCTTTCCCTACCTTCGGCCAGCACTGTTGGCAAGCAGTGAAAACGCGCGTCATCAATGAACATAGCTCTACCCGAAAAGGCCTTAAACTTACGGCAGTCGTCTCCAGGCGAAAAAATTGTCCCAGCAAACTCTGGAAAATGGGCAAACGCCATTTTGTCGGAACGATTTTGTGGAGATGTAATCTTCGATCCTTATCTCAAGTGCTTGCCCGGTCAAGAAATTGCAGCTCCGAGAAGCATTCTTCTCTGTAAAGTTGGTCACACCAAAATCCTCGTCATCGACTTCGGATCCATCAACACGAGCATTAGTCGCGGAGAGAAGTTGGAGCAGTAACTCGTCAATCCCATTCCCGGACTGTTTCGACTGTTATCCCAGTCAACATCATGGGCTTTTCAAGTCCATGTAACGAAACAGCATGGAACGACTCGAATTTCGGTCCTCACTTGACGTAGGAAAAAGCTCGATCCCTCCGAACGTTACTTCAGGAATTTCGCCACGTTATTGCAGCAGGGTTGGGCAGCATCGCGATACAAATGTATCGCGATAGTATTTCAGAAATACATCTCGTATCTGTATTTCTGTATCGCGATACATTTTTTTTTCACCAGTATCTGTATTCCTGTATCGAAATACATTTGGAATGTTTCTTTGTATCGCGATACAATCAGGATGAAAAGTATTTCGTTACATTTTTTGAAAAATACTCCCCCCCCCCCTCGACAAAAACAAAACAAATCCAAACGCATTTTATTTTTTTTTACTTTTGAGGGCACTAGGGTTAAGGAGATGCTGGGGCATTGTCACTATGGGGTCATTCCATGTGAAATGTCCCAGACGTTACGCTCGACCCCTTCCGATTTTTAAAAAAAATTCATCGCCTTTTGCCGCAATGTCCGTAGCCATGCCCTGAAATAGTTGTGCCGAAAAAAAAATTTTAGTCACGTGAGCGCGGTTTTAACTTTTAAAAACAGCGTGAAACAAGGCATCACTCAATAATTGATGAAAAATTAGCTTTTTAGTGAAACACCTAACAATGTTTTTTATTAAATTTGCAGGGCTTTCGACTTACAATGTGGTTGTGCTTGTAAAGTTTTGTTTAATTTAAATATATTTAAAAAAAAAACTAAAAACATTTCAAACTTTTAACATATTTGTTATTTTATTAAAAAATATATAATTGCTCCCTGGACTTAATAGAACGTTTTACCGGCTGCCCTGCAGGTATATAATCTATAAAAAAATGTTTAAAACCGCTCAAATAAATATCTCGCAGTAAACAAAAATCCTGAAGTTGCAAAAAAGTGCGTTTTGACGCATAAACAGCCGTTTATTTCACCCTGAGGTGGTCCAAGTAAAAATAAAAAAATATGGTGGGTTTGCAAGAACAATCGATACTCTTTTGATTCTGAAAGTTTGATCAAAGTAATTTCTGTTTAAAGCGAGAAAACAATTTTTGAAATTGAACTCTCGCACCACAACCCGGCGTCGCTTCTTAACGCCTCTTCGCCGCACAGCACGCCGCCTGCGACGATAGCTGACACGATTAGGTCCAAAGAAAAAAACGGAGTTTTCTGCCGCTTCCCCTTGTCCGTCTTTCCGGCTGTAAGGGAAGAAACGGCGGGTATCGTGTAATAATCGGAGGTGCCGCCAGCACGTAACAATAGCAGGCCCGTTGTGCCCTTTATGCCCGAGGGCATAAAGGGCACAAATTAATTTGATTAACCTTTCAGAATCAAAAGATTATTGATTGTTCTTCTAAACCCACAATATTTTGTATTTTTACTTGTACAACCCCAGGGTGAAATACATGGCTGTTTATGCGTCAAAATGCACTTTTTTTGCAACTTCAGGATTTTTGTTTACTGTAAGGTATTTAATTGAGCCGTTTTAAATTTTTTTCATAGATTATATACCTGCAGGGCAGCCGAAAAAAGCTCCATTAAGTCCCGGGAGCAATTAAATATGTTTTGATAAAATAACAAAGATGTTAAAAGTTTCAAAGATTTTTAGTTAAAAAAAAATATATATTTAAATTAAACAAAACTTACAAGCCCAACCACATTGTAAGTCGAACGCCGTGCAAATTGAAAAAAAAAATATATTGTTGGGTGTTTCACTAGAAAGCTGATTTTTCATCCATTATTGAATGATGCTAGTTTCACGCTGTTTTTAAAAGGTAAAACCGCGCTCACGTCATCAAAATTTTGTTTTCGCCAAAACTAATTCAGACATGGCTACGGACATTGCGGCAAAAGGCCATGAATTTTTTTTTAGAAATCGGAAGGGGTTGAGCGCAACGTCTGGGACGTTTGACATGGAATGACCCTATGGTGACCAAGGTTCCATCCGATTTTCCAAACTATCTTTCTATGCGTCCTTTTCTCTCTTCTGAGAAATGTTGCGTAGTCGGGGACTCAAACCAGGTGGCTTGACAGGAGTGGAGTCAGTAGGAGTCAGAGCATCTACAGCCACAGGTCCCTAGGTAGGGATTTCTTGAGTCATTGTTTGCAGGCCTCCAGTGTCCGCTGCTAATCAACTTTCTTGCCTTAGCGTACACAGTACACCCAGCCGGCAAATCTCAGTCAAGTCACAGTCCGTTGCAGCACGAGCCTGGCAGTGGTTCACTTGTAATAGTAGGATGACTCACGCAGTGAAGTTCAACAGAAATCTGAATGCGTCTTTGGCTGCGCCCGTAACATTGCACGGCCGAAGGGTACGTGATCAGTCGACGTGAACGTGACCCGCTGCTCTGGTGACCCGAAACCCAGGAAGGATGCCAGATGTGACCTCGCCGTGCCGGCCCAGGCTTCGTGCAACTGCGACTCGTCTCGAGCGCGCTGTTTCTCGGAAAGCTCGCACCTGTGCCGGCCGTATCAGGTTGCAATCCACGAGGTTTCTGTTTGGATGATGCTAGGCGAAATTCGGACTGCAATCCATGCGTCGGTGGCGGAGGGTCGGCAGGAAGGACCGTCACAACAGGGATGCCTCTGTATTGTTTTTTTTATAACCGTAACAGAAGATAAGGCATGTGTTCCAGGATGCTTCAGGCGGTCCACTATTGTCGAAAATTCCAAATGACATTGCCTGCACGATCTTCAACGAAGTCACCTACAAGGAAAGTACGTATCGCCCTTTCATACAGCAGCGTGGGTAAAGTTTCATGTTCAAGGCCACACCTACAAATAAAGAATACCAGTTACTTCCACCGTGACGTGCTGGGATCAATGTTGACAGGGGCGTTCTTATTGGACAGGGGCGTGGTGGCGTTTTGATCAGATTTAGAGTGACATAAAATTTATTTAAATGTCGAAGTGTTTTCGAATCACTTGTCAGGCAGACAGGTTGTCATGGAAGGGACCACGGTCAATCCTTGATGGAACGTTTTTTGAGCCCACTGAAGACTCCTCTTGGCCGGAAACCACTGCAATCGAGGCAAAGTACCAAGCTTACGGCAAAGTAACTTCATCTGAGTTGGCGACTCAAACAAATTTGAAAAATGTATTGCAGTATCAGTATTTCAGCATTTGTATTTCTGCCCTCTCTAAAATGTATTCCTGTATTTGTATTTCCAGAGACTTTTTGCCTCTATTTAAAATGCATTTCCAATACGTATCGCGATACAATTTGACAAATATATATCAGTATCAGTATTTAGCTACTATTTTAATGTATCCCAGTATTTGCATTTTCAAATACATTTTTGTAGTATTTCTGCCCAACCTTGTATTGCAACAACCTCCAATGACTTAGGTTGCACTTCTTTGCTTGAGCATTCAATTGATACAGCAATGTCTCACCCCAATCATTAGCCTCCTCGCCGGGTTGCCCCTTCAGAACGACAGATAATCAACGAACAATTGCACAAAATGCTCAAACAAGACGTCATATCGCCATCTGATAGCCTGTGGTCGTCACCGGTAGTTCTAGTTCCCAAAAAAGACGGATCTATTCGGTTTTCTGTCGACTATAGGAAACTCAAAGCGTCACTAAACAGGATGTCTACCCACTACCCCGGTTAGACGACGCCTCAGATCGTCTCGCGAACGCAGTTTTTTACCACCCGTCTTTTGATTTCGGGGTACTGGCAAGTCCCCATAAAACCCGAGGATGCAGAGAAAACCGCTTTTGTAACACCTGACGGCCTCTTTCAATTCAATCGGTTACCATTCTGACTCACCAATGGTCCAGCCACATTCCAGCGGCTCATGGATAAAGTGCTCGAGCATCTCAAATGAACAATGGCCTTGGTCTACCTCGACGATATCATCATTTATGCCCCTACATTTGATGAACATCAGCGCCTACTTCGTCTTGTACTGCAGACTCCATCTGGTGCTGGACTTAAACTGAAGGCTAAGAAGTGTTTTTTCGGCTTTGGACAAGTCACATATTTGGGACACTCGATCACTTCGGAAGGCATCCTCCCCGATCCTGAGACAGTGCGATCCATTGCAGAATATCAAGCTCCGACAATGATCAAAGAGCTAAGAAGCTTTATAGGATTCGCGTCGTACTTTCGGCGTTTCATAAAAGATGTCGCGAGATGCACACGACCCCTAACCATCCTTCTACGGAAAGCAACAACCTGGACCTGGAGGGAGGCTAAAAGGTAGGCATTTCCATACATCAAGCATGCCTTGCTAAGCCCTCCCATTCTAGCACACTTCAACGAGACTAATGAGACAATCCTGCACACCGATGCTAGCGGTGATGATCTGGGGGCAGTCTTGTTCCATCGAAAGAGTTTTGGCCTTCGCTAGTCGACATTTAGACGATTGTGAGAGAAGACGCCATTCATCTTAACTGGAATGTCTCGCCGTGGACTAGGTGGTCAGCAAGTTTCGTCCGTATTTCTGTGGTCGGCATTTCACGGAAGTAAAGGAAAATTCCGCATTGGAATGGTTGCAATCTAAGCAGGACTTCGCGCCAAAGCTTGCTAGGTGGGCACTCCAGCTGCTGGAGTACAACTTCTCAATTCGTCATCGCAGTGAATCATCTCACCAAGATGCGGACTTCATTCGCGTCACCCTGTGGCAATTTCTGCTGTTTAAGACACATGTACTACACGACACAGGTAAACAACGCTGAGCTAGGCAATATACGCTCGATCCTCCAACAAAGTCCCACCGAAAGACTCAGCGACACACGACGACGATTACCGTGCCTGTAACGAGCATACAGGTTGTCAACAATATCCTGTGCCACGTAAAGAAATGACAGTAAGCAGGCACCGTCTGGCTCCCAGTTGTACCCGTGAGCTTACGGGTGGCAATGCTTCAAGCATGCCATGACACTCGAAGTGCAGGTCACCTTGGGCGAGAAAAGACCTACACTAAGCTCGCCGCACGTTTTTGGTGGCGCGGACTACGTCCAGACGTCGTTCGACACGTTCAGACATGCGAACACTGCCAGTTCCGGAAGACATCGATTACTAATTGGGAAGTACACCGTTGCCCAGTCACACCTCCAGAACATCCGTTTGAGCTAATTGGAATTGTCTTTTTCGGACCTTTTCCAAAATCCCGGAGCGGAAATCGTTATGCTAAAGTCGCGGTTGACTATTTAACCAAATGGGTAGAGGCCTTAGCGGTGCTAGATGCTACCACAGATTTTCTAGAAGAGTTTATTGATGTCAACATTGTTCTGAGACATGGCACGCCACGCGCAATTATCTCAGACCGTTGTACACCGTTCATTTCTCGCCATTTCAAAAACTGTCTGGCGAGGCATGGCATACGACATTCCTTGACATCCGTGTATCATCCTCAAACGAACGGTCAACTTGAGAGGAACAACGGTACACTTACGGATATCTTTTCCGCCTATGTAAACTCCACGCATACTAATTGGAATAACTTTGTCCCGCACGCCATGTTCGCACTGAACACATCACAGCAAGAAACCACAAAAGAAGTACCGCCCAGACTCTTCTACGGTCGTGACTTGACGCTGCCTGTTGAGACAAGGCTTGGTGTGGACGGGACAAAACGTTGTAGGGACACTCAGCATGCTTCACTCGATGAAATTCGTAGACAGGCACGAGATGCCATTCGGCGAAGTCAGGAAGAGACTGGGAATATGTCAGAAAATATGTCACATCCACAATGTGCCCGAGTTTCAAATTGGAGATGCACTTGGGGGATGATGCCGTCGGTGCACTTGGGGGATGATGAAGTACTTTTTATCAAGGAGAATGGCAGGCACGTGTGAGGGTGATGACTTAGTAGAAATCTTGTCGGTTGGGTTGTATTTTTTGTCTTCTATTGGTTCTTTCCTTTGCTCCCTGTGTTTATTTTCTGGTTCGCCTGAAAATTAAACTTTAGTTGATAGTCAGCGCTTCGTCCGTGCACTTCTTTCACTTGTCCCTTGTCGAATTTTTTGCGCTTTTTCCACGTTTGAAGATGTTCAACCAACTCGCCCAACTCACCGCCTTGCTGGAGATGAAGTCCTGGCGAGAAGGACCTTGCGGTCTGTCGGCAGAGCTGCTAAGCTTCTTCCCCGATACCGAGGACCTTATCGAACCTTGGAACGGAGAGGGCGTGTCACCTACTACCTCAAGGACCTTACTGATGGACGACTCCCTGGCACACAGCGCTGCTTTCCTTAGCACGTATCGCATCTCAAGCTATACATCGCACGAGCGCGCCAAGTCCAAGTTCTGTAAAGAATGTAGACATTATTTGCAGACGGACTACGATGAAGATCATATTGACTGTATTGTTAAAAGAGATTACCAACTTTGTTTCCTTTTTTAATGGGAGGGGGAGAGTGTCATGATAATAAGGTGGAAGAGGAAGAAGACGATAGCATCTGAGAACGGGACTGCTCGACTGAGTAACTGTGGAGAATTTTCGTTGCAATATATACGCATATACATATATATGCATATAGGTATATATGTTTATATATATATATATATATATATATATATATATATATATATTTATATATATATAACGAAGTGAAAAACTCACGGTGGAAAACAACAAACAGCGGAAGTTTAATCGACAGTTTCGCCGAGAGACTCGGCTTCGTCAGGAGTTATATATATATATATATTGTCACGGGTGGTGACCAAAAGAACAATAAATAAACAGGAAGAAAGAAACGTTTAATGTGGCGAACTTGTGCCAAAAATGAAAGGGTACAGAAAATAACAGAGCGTCGCGGGCGTCGAAGTCGGCGTAGAGCAGAGTCGAACGCTGGGGCGATACTGACCCCAGCTTGCCACGCGGAGCCGCTTTTGTACACGCGTGGGCTTCTGTAGCATTCGGCGTAGAAGGTTCGGTGCCTAGAACATTCTAACCTTGAATAAGCAAGACGGTTCTCGAATTTACCAGAACGTCACATTACAGTGTCAACAAAAATGTGTAGCCGCGGCCAGGAATCGAACCCTGGCTTTTCGCGTGGGAGACAAGCGCGATGACCGTTCGGCCACGCGGGCGCTGCCTCCTTGGCAAGCTGCGCGCGCGGCATTACTCCCCCCCTTTAAAAAGTGCATCGCCCCGATGCAGAACAAAACAAAGCAAACAAAAAGAACGGTAATCTAAAGAGTCATTTAGAACACTTAAGGTCCACAGTCCTATCGAGAGTAGTATGGTTTCATGCGCACGACGTGGACGACTTCTAGTCGTGAAGGGCGGCGTGGTGAAGTCCGTGCTCCGTCGGGCATCACCTCGTAGTTCAGATCTCCAAGTCGACAAAGTATTCTGTAGGGTCCGAAGTAGCGCTTCAAGAGTTTTTCGCTGAGACCATGGCGGCGGATCGGTGTCCACACCCACACCCTGTCTCCGGGCTGGAAGTGGACATCCCGACGACGAAGGTTGTAGCGGCCAGTGTAGACTCGTTGTTGGGCTTGAATACGGTGTCTGGCGAGCTGGCGGACTTCTTCTGCCCGTTGGGCAACCACCTGGGCATCGTCGCTTCCGTCGACAGCCGGTTCGTGGGGTAACATTGCGTCCAGCATTTTCATTACCTTGCGACCATGCACCAGTTGAAAGGGTGTTACCCCGGTGGTCTCTTGCACGGCCGTGTTGTAGGCGAACGTGACGTACGGCAACACCTCGTCCCATGTGTTGTGCTCCACGTCGACGTACATGGAGATCATGTCGGCGATGGTCTTGTTGAGTCTTTCCGTCAGCCCGTTGGTCTGCGGGTGGTACGCCGTGGTGCGACGATGGCTGGTGTGGCTGAGACGAAGGACTTCCTGTGTCAGCTGGGCCATGAACGAGGATCCACTGTCTGAGATCAAGATTTCGGGGGCGCCGTGCCGGAGGACAATGGACTCGATGAAAAACTTGGCGACTTCAACAGCCGTTCCTGATGGAAGGGCTCTTGTTTCGGCGTACCGTGTGAGATAATCGGTTGCGACGATTATCCATCGGTTTCCTTGCGTCGAGGGTGGGAATGGGCCAAGTAAGTCCATTCCGATTTGCTGGAATGGGGCAGATGGTGGCGCAATAGGCTGAAGAAGTCCTGCCGGTCTCGTCGGTGGTTTTTTTCGTCGTTGACACTCCTGGCAAGATCGGGTGTAGTGATGCACTGTCTTCGCAAGCTTGGGCCAGTAGTATTTTTCGCGTATCCTGGCAAGAGTTCTGTTGTAGCCAAGGTGTCCCGCCGTCGGGTCATCGTGGCAGGCTTGAAACATTTCTTCTCGAAGACTGGAAGGGACCACCAACAGCCATGCAGTGTTGCTGTCGCTGAAGTTCTCCTTGTAGAGCACACCTCGTCGGAGGGAGAAGGTTGGCAGTGTTCGTACAAAACCGCGGGGAACGGCGCTTCCTTGTCCCTCTAGGTGCTCGATGAGTGCTCGCAGCTCAGGGTCGTCTCGTTGGAGTGCTGCCATGTCGCTGACATCCAGAGCGCAGAGGAAACACTCATCTTCGTCCTCTTTGGTGCAGGCAGGAGCGGCCTTGACTGGAGCCCTTGACAGGCAGTCGTCGTCATTGTGCTTCCGGCCGGACTTGTACACCACGGTCATGTCAAACTCCTGCAGTCGTAGGCTCCACCGGGCGAGGCGTCCGGAAGGGTCCTTCAGATTCGCAAGCCAGCAGAGCGAGTGGTGGTCTGTGACCACGCGAAAAGTACTTCCATACAAATATGGGCGAAACTTTGTTATTGCCCAGACGACAGCGAGGCACTCCTTTTCAGTAGTTGAATAGTTCCTCTCCACGTTAGACAGCGTCCGACTTGCGTATGCGATGACTCGCTCTGCGCCGTCCTGCATTTGGACTAGTACCGCACCCAGTCCGGTGTTACTGGCGTCGGTGTGGATCTTGGTTTCAGCAACCTGGTCGTAGTGGCCAAGACTCGGCGGCATCTGGAGTCTTCGTTTGAGCTCGTCGAATGATCTCTGGTGTTCTTCTGTCCACTCGAACTTTACGGCGTCCTTTGTGAGGTGTGTCAGCGGTGCGGACAGCTTGGCGAAGTCTCGAACAAAGCGCCTGTAGTAGGCACAGAGTCCGAGAAATCTTCTCACGGCCTTCTTGACAGACGACGGCATAAATGAAGCTACGGCGCGGGTCTTCTCGGGGTCAGGTAGAACACCTTCGTTGTTCACGACGTGGCCAAGGAACTTTAGTTCCCCATAGGCGAACCGACACTTTGTTGGCTTGAGGGACAGGCCGGCGGTCTTGATGGCTTGAAGCACGGCTCGAAGTCGTCTGAGGTGTTCGTCGAAATCTCGTGAGAATACCACGACATCGTCCAGGTAGACGAGGCAGCTCTGCCATTTCAGACCTGCCAGCACGGTGTCCATGACGCGCTGGAAGGCGGCTGGTGCTTTACAAAGCCCGAACGGCATCACTTTGAATTCGTACAGTCCGTCGAGAGTGACGAAGGCAGTTTTCTCCCGGTCACGTTCGTCAACTTCAATCTGCCAGTAACCACTCTTCAGGTCCATCGACGAAAAATATCGGGAGTGGCGTAGTCGGTCTAACGTATCGTCGATGCGGGGGAGCGGATAGACGTCCTTCTTCGTCACAGCGTTCAGTCGACGATAGTCCACGCAGAACCGCAGGGTTCCGTCCTTCTTCTTTACAAGCACGACTACGGACGCCCATGGACTTCTTGAGGGTTCAATGATGTCGTCGTCGAGCATCTCCTGAACTTGATCTTGAATCACTCTCCTTTCCTTTAAGGGGACTCGATACGGCGACTAGTGAACAGGGAGTGCGTCGTCGTCGGTAATAATGCGATGTTTCGCCATTGGTGTTTGGCGAACTTCCGATGTCGTGGCAAAACAGTCACTGTATTCGGCAGGAGATCAACCAGTTGCCGGCGCTTCGAAGCTGGGAGCTTGGGGTCGATGTCGAGCGGCGGCGGAGTCGTGCTCTTCTGCTGTGGCGACGAGGTTTCCTCCGAGACTGCGGTGACCACGGTTGGCGTCTGAAGCTCCTCGACGTAGCCAATGGTGGTACCCTTCGTTAGGTGCTGCGGTTCCACTCGAAAGTTTTTCACGAGAACAGTTGTTCGTCCTTCTTGAAGATCCGTTACGCCTCGTGCGACGCCAATTCCTTTTTCAAGGAGCAGTTGAACACTGCCTTCCAGAAGAGCTTCACCGTGCATGGCTGCGTCGGTTATGGCGGTGACGAAAACACTCGACCGCGGCGGCAGATTCACATGGTCGGCTATAACTCGGATCGCGGATGACGTCGTGTTGGCCTCCACCGGGGGCAGGACAGGCTTTCGCAGCGTGCACTGGTTTGCCCCGAGGTCGATGACGGCGCCATACTCGCAGAGAAAGTCCATTCCGAAGATAAGTTCCCTCGAACTGTCTTGCAGAACGACGAACTTGACAGGGCACGTCTCACCGTGGATCTTTATGCGAGCAGTGCATCTCCCTACTGGTGTGATGAGGTGTCCTCCGGCGGTTCTTATTTGTGGTCCATCCCACGGCGTCATGACTTTTCGAAGGCGGCGGGAGAGCCTCCCACTCAAGACTGAGTAGTCTGCTCCGGTGTCCACGAGTGCTGATGCGTCGTGACCGTCGATGACGACGTTTAGGTCATTGGACACCGTTGTAGGGGCGTCGTTTCGGTCTCTGGTAGCGTTGAAGTGGGGGCTCTCCGACGTTCGTGGGGGATCTTGGCGTCGGTCGTCTTCGGCAACTCCACCTCCAGGGGTTGCCGCGCCTAGTTTCCCCGGCGAGGAGCGAGGGGCGACAGGCTTTCACGTCAGGGTCGGTGCATCGGCGAAGCTGGACATCGCGGCGACGTCGACCGGAACTCTCGGCGGGACGCAGGCTCGGGGGACTGAGGTCGTCGCAAGTACTCGTCGATCTCCCGAGGTCGTTCACCATAACGGGGGCGCGGGTCGTTCGGGTGGGACCCGCGCAGCCCAAGTCGTCGGTATGGGCATCGGCGGTAGGTATGGTCTGCTTCCCCGCAAAGGAAGCACAGAGGGCCGTCGGT
>JABSTQ010006958.1:0-26813 GCA_013358835.2 Ixodes persulcatus
AAGGAGAATTCCAACTGGTAACGGCATGGACCCCTTGAAACGCGACACTCGACCTCCCAAAGCGCCTCCCCATTCTCGACCGAAGCGCCGTCGGGCGGCTAAACAAAACAGAGCGGGGTATGCCGTCCTGTCGGTCGAAAAAAAACAAAGTAATAAATAAAAGCGACCACCTCTACAGGCATTTTCAAAAGTATTTTTGTGCTAATTTTTGATGGGGCCCTCAGAGTAGAAAAATAGATATAAAGCCACTGGTAGCACGACATAAATCAAATCCCTGTACAGACGGTTCCGGGGAACCTTACTCAGGTAATATAAAAAAAAACTAAAAAAATGAACCCTTCTAAACTTGAAAGCCTCAACAGCTTCGTACAAAGACCCTCGGAATCTGACATATTCAACGTCGCTTGACGAGACAACTATTTCGGGTAATGCAACGCGTAGTCTGAACTGCACTACATCCTACAAAAAGTCATTCTTCTGATCCCGCAATGCATAAATCGAGGCTCAACGTGTGGAAGAACAAAATGAGCCACAACCAACACACCACTATGTAAGGAGCGAAACAAAGTTGTACGACTGGTACGTTCCCATCTTGAAGCCAACACAAGCACCGAAAATATTCTGTGCGCAACATTCGTACACTGACCCTCAATATCATAGTGTTCGGAGCACGTAACAAACTTTATCAACAATATAAAATTACAAACACTTGAGTGAGCAAACATGAAAAGATCACCATTTAACTTCCTGAGAGTGAGGCACATAAAAAGGACACCACACACATAGACTCTCTAACACAGCTATGGGTTTATCGTCGTCGTCTTTGTCTTCCCCTCCAGTATTTCAACGACTTTTTCCGCGCGACATTTCAAACTGATGTTGTGCACAAATCTGTTCCGAATCGATTGTCGGTTGATCCAAAATAAAATAAAAGCAATCATTAAATAATGTCCCGATGGTACACATTGTCCTATAACACTCCGGTGTATAGTTTGGTAGAATCCACCGATCCAGTCACGTGGCACATTGTTCGAACACCACACATCTTATACCGCGAGACGAAATTCACACGTCAAGGAACCTTTTTTCAATATCAGAAAAAAAAAACGATGCGTTGCTTATACAGTTTTTTGAATTATTAATTTGTAATGTTTCGATAATAAGTCGTTTCTTGTCGTTTCTTTCAAATTCTAACACGGTACTTTTCTTCCATTCTGGTACACATCCGCTACATTGATCTATATGCTTTGCGACCTCTGAGTTTGAAGCATTGTTTTTTACATTATTTTTATGTTCATTTAGCCTTATGTTTAAACATCTTCCAGTCTGCCCAATATAGTTGAGACCGCAAGTCATAGGAATCGAATAAACTACTCCTGATTTGCATGGGACTGTCATCTCTTTGTGGGTTATTTGGCAAGTTCCGTTTTTCTCTTTTATAAAAGGTGTTAACCTTGACAACCTAATGTCATTCCTGTACACAGTTGAAACTCCAAACTTTTGGGCCATCGCTTTGATGTTATGCGATACGCCATGATAGAACGGCAACACCACTCTTCTCGAACTTCCGTCGGCAACCTTTTTAGCTTCTTTCTTTCCTTTAGATAGTGACCTCATCACCTCATTTATGATGTCATCAGTAAATCCGGCATCTAACAACCGATGAAGTGTTGTTGTTGTTGCCTTTTCAATCTGGTGTATGCACGTTTTAAAAATTGCGTTTTTTAGCAACGATGTTACAATGCCGCGCTTTATGGCTTTCGGATGACAACTTTTGAATGGAAGTAGGGGCTTTTGGCTTTTTTTCTTCCCGTACCTCCAGCACATTGTATCTTCTGCAATAACCAGATCTAAAAATTGCAGCTCATTTTTTGTCGCTCGTTCCGATGTAAAGGTCAATTCAGGACAGGAATCGACTAGGTGTCTTTTTGTGACCTCCCATTCTTTTTCGTCTTTTGTGCAAATAAGAATATCGTCAACATAGCGCGTTATATATACGTTGTCTTTTCCTTTTGTTTCCATGATCGCTACTCCCACACAGTCTAAAACGTTTAAATAAACTTCAGACAGAACGGGAGCGATCTTGGAACCAATACATATTCCGTCCTTTTGCGTCATGAGGGTTTCTTCTTGTTTGAGCACATTGCATGTCAGGTATTTTTGGAGCAGAAATAGAAAATCCTCAATCGCAATCCCTGCTCTGGATTGAAACCCAACCAAATCTAATTCAAGCATATTCCTGAACCCGTTAAAAAGTATCGTTTTGTTAATCGAATATATAGATCTTTTATGTCCAGCGATCCAATGTATCGTTTTGTGCCATGAAACTTTCCGATCTGCTCTAGTAATTCTTCGGAGTTTTTGATAGATAAAGATGTTTCAATACGTACATGGGCTAGACATTTCTGCAAGAAAGACGAAATTACATTTTGCCAGGAACCAATCTCGTTAAGCACTACCCTTAACGGGTAGTTCACTTTGTGGTCTTTTACGAGAAACTTCTTCGTGCACGTATCTTGCCTAACGCTACTGATCTGTCTAGCTAACTTATTTAGGTCACATGCCTGTAGCCGGTTGACTATTTCTTTTTTCACTCGTTTTAGATCTGTTGAGCAGGGTTTGAACAGTGCCTTCATCGCCTCATTCCGAACCGACAATCGATTCGGAACAGATTTGTGCACAACATCAGTTTGAAATGTCGCGCGGAAAAAGTCGTTGAAATACTGGAGGGGAAGACAAAGACGACGACGATAAACCCATAGCTGTGTTAGAGAGTCTATGTGTGTGGTGTCCTTTTTATGTGCCTCACTCTCAGGAAGTTAAATGGCGTTATACCCGCACCAGCTGGCTGCCACCATCTATACCGTCTCGTATGAAAAGATCACAAGCCCCCACTTAACATTTTTTTTTTTTTTTTTATCAAGCTCGATCCTAGTTTGATCCCTCCAGTACTCATCAGATTCTCGTTAGTGCTCTAGCGGCACCCCGAGGTATTTGGCCGGCGAACAAATTCACTGAATATTTTCAAAAACAGAAGGCTCGCTTTCCCAGTTAAAATATCAAAAGCCCACATGCTTATCCCATATAAGGACGCTTCCGGACTTACAAACAAAAATTACAAATTCCACAACAGCTCCCGTGCTCTTTTTGCCGACACAAGAAACAGCAATATCATCTGTGTAGGACAGAACCTTCACCTCGCTCAACGACAGTCTAAATCCGGGTTGTCTCTGAATGTTCAGAAGCATTATACAAACATTCTCAAGATAAATAGCAAAAAACGAGGCGATAATGGGCACCCTTAGCCTTGTATGACCAAGGTAAAAAGTTGAAAACACTAGCTTTTTTCTTTAGTTGTTGTTAACAATGATAGTTGTGAAACACTGCGTAAGAAACTGTAAGTTTATCTAATAATACAGACCGTATATTCACATGTTCTAAAATACGAAAAAGAACTTAACTTACGACATGATCCAAAGAATTTTCTAAATCGAGCTGCATCATTGCTACGCTGCCGAGTAATGGGTCACAGCACTCTAATATAATTTTCGCGACCTGAATGTTCGTAAATATTGATCAGCCCCGAATTCCGCACGTTAGCTGTGGCATTACAATACCTGTTATTACAACCTGCAATGTGGTTCGTAACCTGGGAGTTTTGTAATTACTACAATTCATTTCAATCATCACGTAACTACTATAACGGATGCTTCCTTTAGATTTAGGGGAGCCATTACGGGAATCGCACTTTGTGTTTCTAAACCATATTTTTCCCAAGGTTCTTCTCTTCACTGGTGTGTGGTTCTGTCCAACATGCCTCAACCCTATAAAACTGTTTTGCAGAGACCAATTCAAGTGTAATTGAGCGTTTTCAACGTAAATTTGTTTGGTGTTTCACCGTTATTTTCAACCGAATTATTTCTACAGTTAGAAAGGATTTGTCTCACACGTTGTACAACAGAACGATCCAGGGATTGATGTTTCCGTACAAGATCGTAAATTGTATAATTGATTCGCCAGCGCTGCTAAGTCACATCTACTTGCGCGTTCCTCGTAAGTCTAGAATATTTGAATGTTTGGTTCATCCTTTTAATTTATTTCGCGCAGCCCCCATGAAACACCTTCAATTGACGTATAATCATTTATAACATATTTGTTGCAATCTTGGCCTAGACTTTTTTTATGAAGAACGTGAATTGAGGAAGTGTGTTGCTACAATTGTTTTGTCCCAGCTTACCATTCTTAATTGTGTCCGAACAATTATACTGCTCTCGGACATTGATAGGTGCACCACTAAGGAGGTGTCATGCTGTCCGTGACTCATACAAAAAATTATATATAAATAAATACAACTTAAAAAAAAAGAAATCTTATAATCGACGTTGGTGATATAATCGGACTAACAGAGGTCGCAGGTAAGAGCTCGAACCGGAAGACGTTCATGAACGTGCTGCAATGCAGGGTGGTGAAGAGAGCGTCGGGACACAAAATGGATGGATGTCAAAACCATAAACGAAAATGTGTACAAGTAGGCCGTATTCCAAATTTTCCTGTATCACCATCCAGAGCAAGTGGTTATTACCCTTGCGTTCGAACTCCTACTTCTGTACAGTGTCGGTTTATTTGTACTGAAATGTGATATGACTCGTAAGAGTAACACGAATCTGCTCAATCATGATTTCGAACAGTCATTATGGACACATAGTAGGTTACCGTCATTGGCTGCGTGTAGGTGACTACGGTCCACATAATCTTTAATGGCCTTGCGTCACTTGACAAACTAACCGGCGAGACGACTCGCCAGCACAAAAAAGGTAGCTTTCCTGGGGGACTCGAGCATTCCTAAGCAGTAGCGGTTATTAACAAATCGATTATATTTTCGCCAGTTACTGCAGTTCAAGCCTCAGGTTTCTGACATTTAGCCTGTCTACCGATTATTAAACCCCAACTTAGCAGTGGTGCATCACTACAGCGGAGGAGGCATTCGACTTTGTTCAAGGCCGGCTTACTTCGCGTCGTCTGAACCTCCATCCAACAGATTTGGTAAGTCTGTGGCCGAGCAGAATCGGTGGGGTGTTTGTGACGTGGGCAACGCTGTAAAAGTTTTGGAGCAAAACACTGTTCTTCCTTCCAGGCCGACGCACTGCATTTGCTATTACTGCAGGGCGCCGCTGCGCTGCACGCCGCACAATCTTTCCAGAATAGTGCGCAGGATCCTCGGGTCTCGGCCGCGGGGACATTCGCAAGGGCCGTTGCGTCACTGCCGACGCATAAATCGAGTTTGCATCGACCGCCCGGGCGCCAGCGATTGGACGGTCCGTCCGCTGGCCCACGCCAGCGCTGAGCATTATCGAATCACGCTCGACTAGACAATAAATGAAACCTTCCACGATGATGGCCAGAGTTTCTGAACGCGCTCGGTGGAAGCTCCCGCCCAAGTTACGGGGAAGCATGTTTGTCATCGACGTCAATTGAGTTAGACCGGCGCTGCTGACTTCGAGAAGAAGGGGGAAATGGCGAAAATGGGCGGGACAGTAGGAGGACTCGTAACAAACTGTTCTGAAAATGTAACTTTTTTTAACGACAATTTGTTCACATACAACAATATACGAAGTGTTTTCTTTTAGGCTTCACGGATTTTTTTAACAATAGCCGTGAAAGCTACAATAACGCGTTTTGTGCAGGTGAGTTATACGGCCATGCGGACATAACATGGCACGCTAATTGTCACGATAATTCAACTAATTAGCTGCAATTGATTCACTTTTCAATTAGGCAAAAAGAAACATATATCCAAAGAGAAACTTTCCCGGCGTCATCGAAAGTCGTTAAACCAATAAACTTCAGAAAGACTTGTAGCGCGTGAAAAGCAGGTGGACAACTAAAGTTACGACTCGGGCAGCAGGAGCAAGGCTACCGGTCCTATAGCACGCCAGAGCGATTTTGACGTCTCTTGTGATCCCTGTTTTCTTACCACCAGCATTATGTGTACTGCACGAGTGTTAACTTTAGCGCCCTATTGCGCTTGCTATGAGCGCAAAGTCTCTAGATATTACTGATTTAGTTATTTTCGATTACACTCAGCAAGTGTCAGAGTGGAACCATAAGTTTATTTTCACCAATTAAAAAGTTAATTAACAATTTTTAAATAATTATTCTACTTATTGCGATGACTAGCCCCTATAATATTTCCCCCTGGGCGTGTACGTCACCCGTGCAGGTCGCCTTAACGTACGTTTCGTGGCTTACAAAAAAAACTGTAAAGCATAAAAAAGATGCATCTTGTAGATACACCACTCTTAGTTGCATTGTATTATGCGGGATGTTTTATTTTAAATCGAAACCATTTAGTACCACCACTCCGTGAAAGGTACACTAATCTGTTTTGCGCAGGTGAGCTACACTACCGGGGGAACATAATCTTTTGTAAAGATTAAAAGCGCTTAAAAGTCAAAGGCCAGTCACAGAAGACACACACCATAGAGTGCACTTGCAACTGAAGTTTAATTTGAATCGATGAAACCGGAAAAAAACATATCTGCCTTATCAACAATAAAAAAATAACATGTCATGTAGGCCCTTCATGCTACTAATCTACATTTATTCTTACTAGCTTCGCCTATTAAAAGTCTGTAAATTCGCCACTTCCGAGTCACATAGAGTAATTGATGTGGTGATAACATGTATCGTGACCGCACTTCCTTATAAAATACGCTTCTGAATTTTCTCTTGTCATTCTGTTTCGGTTCCGGCTAAGGAAATTGTTGTTGTTGTTGTTGTTTTTGAAACATTGGGACACAATTGCATCTATTGCAGTGCACCGTGCGTTTACCCGCGGGTGACGATCTTATTGCCAGTGCGTGCTTCCTTAGTCTGTCATTTATACAGCGTCCAGACTGTCCTACGTAAGCCCTACCACAAGCTAAAGCTATTCTACATACCACTCCTTTCTTGCACTATTCATATATGGCCACATGCCTACATCCTATGGTGAATTCCAGAGGTCGTTTTGAAGCGCGCCGGGATCGACTTTTCAAGAGCGCGAATAATTCCCTGTGCGATCGGGATCGAGACGGACGTGTTCCACGCTACGCTTTGGATCATCTCCCACTCCAGATTTCGTTCCGAGAAACGTTGCTCCGCCTGGCTCGGTCAATTTCGGCGGATTTGACCGGAAGCCAGCCTGAGCGGCCCTCAGCGCCCTCACCTGACTTCTTTTCTCGACGGGCATCTCACCTCGAGATCCGGGACAGCGAGGAGGCGATTCCCGGGAGGGTGAACTACCGGAAGGCATCCGCCCCATTCACAGATCCTGGAAGAGTGGTCATGTTCCACTGGGGATGCTGAGGCGGAGCGACACTATTCTTATCGCGTGCTCCATCTTGAATCTGGTATACGCTCCAAAATGACCAGTGGAATTCGAAATTACAGACACCCAGTCCCAGGTCCCCCCGCCCTCCACTTTTGCACACAGTTTACCCAATTTCTGAGGCGCTGATGGTGGTACCGGAATCCCATGTTTTTCCTTTTTGTTTTCTTTAAACTAGGGTTAAGTTTGTGTTTATATGGTATAGCGGTTGGTCTAACGCTATTTCTGGCTTACCACCACCTTTTTGTCACTCCCCCAAATCCTCGTAGTAATATTTCTGCCACCCCTTTGATGAACGTAAGTGGGTAGCCATCGTCCTATAATTTCTTCATCTGCCTTCCAGAGCTGTCCGCTACAGTATATGAACAAGACTTCATTAACGATGCTTTTAGGCACTGTTAAGAATGGAACCTTCGGCGACCTTCTACCGAGTTTCAACGCCGCGGAAACGAGTCACGATCTGTTCAGGACAGTCGCCCGCCTGTTGGAGCCTGCCCGAAACGAGTCACGATCTGTTCAGGACTGTCGCCCACCTGTCGAAGCCTGTCCAAAACGAGTCTCAACACGTCCGTGACGTCCACGGGACGTGTGTGTGTGTGCGTGTGGGTTCGTGCGCTCCGGAAGGGGAGAGAGGCCTGGCCTAACTGCGGAGAACCATGGCTACGACGCACTTCTGGCTACGACGCGGCGGACTTTGCTGCAACGCACTTGGCGGTCGCACCTGCTGCCCTGGCGGAGAGTGAGGGAGAAAACGGACCCTATATAAGGCGGAGCGTGAGGCGGCTCCAGTGGTTCTCTCGGATTTGACGACTGTATCGCTACCATGTAATTAAACCGTTCGTTACGTTACCAATTCTCCCACCTCCACTGGACCCCTGGGTTCTTCACTTCGGGGAATGGTCGTCGTCACGAGCCAGGAAGCCTTCGGACGTGCGGCTTAAACCCCGCCTCGAACAACTGGTTGGCAGCGGTTGGGATTGAACCATGCGACATCGTGCTACATCTGTAAGTGAGCGTTTGGACTTTGCCTTGGGATTCGCCAGGCTTCAGATTATGGGTAATTAATTTTGAACTGCTGGGAATCCTTAGTGTTTGACTCGTGCGCTAGGTTTGTGTACAACCTCGCGACAAGTTTTATAGCAAAGCCAAAGCTAAAGAGCAGCGATCATAGATCTGATGAGGTTACTGAGAACAGATTTTCTCTGTTTATGTGAAGAATTGGGTGTGGAGGTGGAGCAAAAGATGAAGAAATCTGAGATCAGTAAAGCGATTTCAGAGAGCGCGGAAGCAGAGGAAATTAAAATTGCGTGGGAACTGCTTCAGAACGCTAAGAGTGAAGCTGCAGCAAGAGAGGAACGAGAGCAGGCTGCGGCGAGAGAGGAACAGGCTGCAGCGAAAGAGGAACGAGAGCAAGCTGCAGCGAGAGAGGAACGAGAGCAGGCTGCAGCGAGAGAGGAACGAGACCAGGAGCGAGCGCTGAAAAGGCTAGAGCTCGAAATTGAACAACAGCGATTAAACTCGCAGAACAGTAGAGTTGGGGCTCCGGTACGAGCAAGTGAGCCCGAGTCGTATCAAATGAAGAAGCTCCTGCAGCCGTTTAAAGTTGGGGAAGACGTGGGCCTGTTCTTAGTTAACTTTGAGAGGACATGTGAGAAGTTGAGCTTCGCCCCAGAAACGTGGCCGCAACGGCTTTTGACTTTGTTGCCCTGTGAGGCTGCAGAGGTTGTCGCGCGCCTTAGTGTTGGAGACGCGGACGGCTACGACAAGGTGAAGTCCAGCCTTTTGAAGCGGTACCGCCTTTCTGCCAAAGCGTTCCGTCAAAGGTTTAGAAACGCATCCAAAAAGAGCAGCGAGGGCTACTCGGAATTCGCGTACGGGCTTAAAACCAACCTGATAGAATGGTTGAAGAGCGAGGAAGTGTACGAAAGCCGAGACAAGGTAGTTGAGTTTGTGTGCCTCGAACAGTTCTTTCGTAGCATTCCGCAGTCAGACAAGCTCTGGGTGCAGGATAGGGTGGGAGTCGACTCTGTCGAAAGGGCCGCTGAGCTAGCCGAAGAGTACGCAACGCGTAGAAAGCTGAGCGGAGAGGAAAGCGAACCCGGCCGGAGCGATCAGCGCAAGACCTTCCGACAGGGAAACGGCTCGCGAGAAAACGGGCCCGAGAAGCCCGAAGCAGGACAAAAGGTCCCAGAAAAGAGCGCAGAACACTCGAACGGAGACGAGGCACGGAAAAGCCCAACAGGGCAGTTCGAGGCAAGGAAGCCGTTCCTGTGCTACAACTGTCAGGAGCCGGGACACACAGCGGCCAGATGTAAGAAACCGCGGGTTGTGTTCTCGTACGTGAACGGTAGTGACGAGGACCTGAAGCTCCTTCGTCCCTATCTTCACGAGCTCCACGTAAACGGAAAGCCGTGCAGGGTGCTTCGGGACAGTGCAGCGACGATGGTCGTTGTTCATCCGTCGTATGTAACGCCATCCGATTTTACTGGAAAGGTAGTTTGGATCAAGCAGCTGCTCGAAAAGCACAGTGTCTGTCTGCCTATGGCGACGGTAAGGATAACTGGCCCGTTCGGAGAGCTAGTGACAGAGGCGGCTGTCTCGCAAACAGTCCCGTTGGAGTATCCTTATTTGTTTTCTAACCGGTCAGATTTCCTGCTGCGCGAAAGGGGTCAACAACTGGGAGCTCGAAGGACTAGTTCAGTCGTGTACGAGGTCCAAATCGCGTCAGGTCGCCCCTTTGTTGACGAGTGATCCAGAGCCAGAGGCAGCTGACGGGGAGCAAGCACTCCCAGAGTTGGAGGCAGAAAACCGGGATGAGAGGGACCAGGTTGTAGAACAGCCTGACCTCGTAGCACTAGAAAGCGTACGCCGTCCCAACGCGCCGGCGAAAAAGGCGGAGGAAGACGGGATCAGGGAAAGATCTTTCGTAGCTCCGGCGTCACGTAACTTTGGTCCTCTGCTACGAGTAGACAGAGTCGAGCAGAAGAGCGACCCTAGTGTGTCAGGTTTTCGCGGTACAGCTCAGGAGATTGCTAGGACCAATGTGACGGGGCAAGAAAAAGGCGGATTGTTTTATCGGTGCTATAAGGACCGCATTTTCACGTCTAGAAATCACGTGAAAATCGATCACTATGACTTCAGCGTAAGAAAAAGGAAAGGCAAATTTAACGGCAATGCCGATGGGTTGAGCAGATTTTTCTGACATCACGAAAAACAGTAGGGATGATCTCAGAGGTCTTCGTCATCCACGGGAATGAGGATCTAAGTGGGGGCACTTCGTTAAAACCCCAAAATGACCTCACAAATTGCGAAGAGTTTTTGTCTTTTGTATTTTGGTCATTGTGACCTCGTTGGAAAAATGAGTTTTGTTTTGGCGACAGGGGGTCTCGATACCCATAATTGTACCAAATTTTGGTAATCCGTAATCCAGTCTGGCGGGTCTTTGGCGAATTCCGAGCGTTTGACTGCGGTGTGGCGTGGTGTTGTGGGGGACGTTTCCGCTAATGCCTCCGTTGTAAGAGGTTTGGGAGTTTGTTTAGGGCTTGCAGCGTCTTCTCAAGGCCTACTCCAAGCCCACCTCTTCAGGCCAGCGATTGTACCGCCGGCCATTCGAGGTTTCCCTGGCCCCGGAGGGGCTGTTAAGAATGGAACCTTCGGCGACCTTCTACCGAGTTTCAACGCTGCGGAAACGAGTCACGATCTGTTCAGGACAGTCGCCCACCTGTTGGAGCCTGCCCGAAACGAGTCTCAACACGTCCGTGACGTCAAGGGGACGTGTGTGTGTGTGCGTGTGGGTTCGTGCGCTCCGGAAGGGGAGAGAGGCCTGGCCTAACTGCGGAGAACCATGGCTACGACGCACTTCTGGCTACGACGCGGCGGACTTTGCTGCAACGCACTTGGCGGTCGCACCTGCTGCCCTGGCGGAGAGTGAGGGAGAAAACGGACCCTATATAAGGCGGAGCGTAAGGCGGCTCCAGTGGTTCTCTCGGATTTGACGACTGTATCGCTACCATGTAATTAAACCGTTCGTTACGTTACTGATTCTCCCACCTCCACTGGACCCCTGGGTTCTTCACTTCGGGGAATGGTCGTCGTCACGAGCCAGGAAGCCTCCGGACGTGCGGCTTAAACCCCGCCTCGAACAGCACGTGGTACCAATACCTCTATTAGTAATCTTGGAGTATTTCGAGTCAAAATGTAGCGCAGCTTTTTTTTGCTTTCAGGCAATTAAACCAACAAATACGAGACTTCAAAAACATAAGTCTGAGGTCTAAACATTGCAAGGTACACTGCAAAGGAGTTTCCATGATGAAACCCGGATCCGATCGAGGCACAAATACTAATGAACACCTAACCTTCTTGTGATGAAAACCGTCCTTTCTGTCCTTCTCCCAGTGTGAAACAACACCAGGTAGTCATCCACGTATCTAAATATTCGAATGACTTTACAATCTAACTTATCTTTAATATCTCTGTCACATTTTTCTAAAAACAAATCACTTTGCACTGGAATCTCATAATATAGATAAGTAATCCTCACGAAAAGTGAGATAATTAACTCATATTTCTCAATGGCATTTTAGAGCGCAGCTCTTAGGCGCCCGTTTCCGGGTTGAGCGGCGTCGCCGCCAGCGACGGCGTCGCCGTCAGCTCAACCGCGCGTTGCATGCAACGCGCATGGAACGCGCATGCAAAGCTTGCATGCACCCCGTTGCATGCAAGCGGCGTACCGCGCGTTGCGTGCGACGGCGTAACCACGCGTTGCATTATGGGTAGTTTCCCATAATGACGTCACGAGGATTACCCTCCTGAGGGTTACGAGGGTTACTCTCACAAGGGTTAACAGGGTTACCCTCACGGGGGTTTCCCTCACGAGGGTCTCGAGCGTTACCCTCACGAGGGTTGCGAGGGCTAATTACCCTCAAAAGAGGTACCCTTACGAGGGTCACAAGGGTTACCCTAACGATTGTCACGAGGGTTACGAGAGTTACGCTCACGTAATCCCTCTCTGACGTCACGTGACCCCCTTGAGGTCACGTGACCCCCCCCCCCCCCCCCTGAGGTTACGTGACCTCAGGGAGTCACCTATTCCTCAGTACCCTTGCATCCTCATCCTCAAGAGCTGGGCTCTAATCCGGCGTAAGAGGGAGTTGTAAACGGCGTTCATTTTTTTTTAATTTGAGAATATAGGCATATGGTTTCAATTAGAGACTTTCTGAGCGACATCAAAAAAGACAAAATGAGTCAATTTCAGAACGACTTTCAAATCGCTAAATTTGCGCCCGCTGCACGAGTGGTAACTTTGGTGCACACCCGTGCTTCTCACGTGCTTCAAGTCGTTCTTAAACTGATTTAGTGGTTTTCTATGACGCTCAGCAAGTTTCTAATTGAAACCATGTGTTGCTGTTTTTTTCACCAGATAAAAAGTTAATTGAACAAATTTAGTTAATTATCCAACATATCGTGAGGAATACCCCCTACATTTTACCTCCCTGGCCGAATATCTCACCTGCCCAACCAAATTAGCGTATCTCTCACGGATTTATTGTAATAAATATGTTCCAATTAAAATCAAGCACCCTCTATTTTGACGCGGCAGACACTGTCCAGAACGACCCCCAGAAATATAACAATAGTTATGGGCTTTGGTTGGCCTAGTTGGTTAATATAGACAGCTGAAAAAGTATCACAAACAAAGGTAAGGAATGGACTAAGGTACCGCTGACGTAGACACAGCCGTATCATCGTCCATTATTGACCTTCGTTTTCCTTTTGTGAAATCGATTCAGGATGTCCCCATTAATAAATATAGCCAACACTCACGCCTGTCACGCGAGAGTCATATCTGCACGGCGAGCGGGCCTACCAAAACTTGCCTCTCGGTGTATCGAAGAAGCACCAAAAACTGCCTAGTTTAGACGTCAAAGGCAACGAAGTTGCGACAGCACTAAACACATCTCCTACGAAGCGGACAGGCGGGGAGAGGGAGAATGTTCGCGCACCGTTTACTCCATCCTCCAGATCGGCGTGGAGAAACCCCCTTAGAGGTCGCACGTGCTGTGACGTCAAGGCAACAGCCGCACTCCGTTGCCGCAACCCTCTCCCATGACCTTGCCGCGGTGCCACCAACACCAACGAGAACAAACAAAGTCCGTGCAGGGTTCCCATCTACTGACATTGCTTTGAAAGTATTTGGAATACGGCGTGAAAGTTCACCTACTCCTTGGACACCTCGGGCGTTTGTTTCCCAGCCGACCTAAACCAATGACGTCACGAGAAAGACTTTCTCGTCATCGCGCTTGCTCTACGCGTTTTCCGCGTTTTCATCTGGTTGGCGCGCCCTACTTTGCATTGCGATGTGCCAAAGATGCGCTTTCGAACACTCGCTCGCCGTATTTGCCAACGTGGGCAGCCCAGCTCTGCGCCGGCAGACGGCCTTCTCTTCGTCTGATCGGCGATATCTCAATTCGTTCTCAAAAATGCATAATTGTTTCAGAACAAGCCAAACACGTGGATACACACTTAATGGTTCATTTACGCGTGTTATCAATTTACTTCGAAAAACAAAAATAGGCTCGGTGCATTATTGGTAAATACAACGACAGAAGAGCTCAAATTGCTGAGTGCCATCTGGGATAAAGCGACGTATGTTCTTTTTCGCGTTCATGCGGGCACTATAAGATCAGCAGCCTCACGCAGCACAGCGAGGAACTATGAAATGATAAGGCGAATAGGAGCAACGTAGGAGGCGACCGGAACTCAAAACATTCTAAATGCTTCTAATGGGCACCACTTTTTTTTTCTTTTTCGCTTTTCAAGACATTTGCAACTATGTTTTTTGATCGGAACCGCTCTCGCCTGACTACGAGGAGAGTTTCCGCCTTGTGCGGTCGGGCGAAGTAGATGACAGGGCGCACGTGGGCTTTGCACTGTCGGTGCTGGGCCCGGGAATATGACGAATGGCCCATTCCTCGGCATCTTCGCGAGCGGCACTCGGCGTCTCCGCAGTGGTGCTTTGGGGAAATCAACGGTGTTCCCCGCTATTCGAAGGTGGCTGCGAGAGAGGCTTTCTCCAGTGTTGGGCGCTGCTACATACACTCCGTCCACCTCTAAGCTGACAGTGCGGTGGAAGATACGGGCTCGTTGGACCAGTCAGAGCGCCTATCTTTCGCCACGTGATCACTCTCCCCTCCCAGGTGCAGAGGCGGGGTCGGGATATAGTAGGGAGCCCTTTGATTGGTCCGGCGAGCGCATAGCTCCCACTGCACTGTCAACTTCGGGGGGAACGCAGAGTATCGCCGCGGTCGATACCAAGTCGTTTGTCTCGTATGCCCGGGCTAAACAACCCGGGAGGACTTGGCGGCATCGATGCGCTGCGCGGGAATTCGCAAGCCTTTTTTTCTTCTAATTTTTTTTTTCTTTGCGGTTGGAACGGCGACAGATCGTCGTTTGGGAGATATATGTGTATATGTTACCCGGCTGCGATAGCGATGCCAAAATTCGATATTCCCATCATTTGGGCGAGAAATGTGTACGATTCCTGGACTATTTCCACGTGCGTCGAGCTCCTTGGATACACTATTGACACGTCCCGCATATTGTTTTTATTCTTTTTAGTGCGAAACGTCCACATAGCACAAATATTGTAGGAATAGTCTCGCGTTTATACGTCGACCTGAACAGAAATTGGTCCTTTCTTGTGGGTGATGACTGGTTGTTCGCGCACTTCGCAATAGCCCAGTATGCGAAGTGATGGAATCTCACTTCCCACGAATAAAAAGGAGTACTGGATACTGTGTTGACTTTTCTGCAGACCACAAATACAGCTAATCATCAAGTTCCAAGTAAACATATTGCGAATAGCAACATCAAGAAGTATATTAGTTGCGAAAATGCGATCTACGTAGATAGCACTTTTTACGCAATAACGTTATATATGTCCGCCAGCTCTGCAGAAGACTTGACACGCAGCATGTGGATTCCACGAGTGAATACACTTCATACCCAAGATAAAGCGTTCGCTGTGCTAAACGTTTGGCCGAAGAGATATTTGGAATCTCTTTCACGTTATCGAATGGATCATTAAAACGCACTCCTTTGCCCTTGCTATCAGTGTTAATGGTCGGAGGCGAAAATATGAAAAATTGGCAACAACCTGTTCTTGCTGTGTTTTATGTCGGGTGCAGTGCTCAACAAAACGAAAAAGACCAGCGGAGCGCTTCGCCTCGCTAGAGTAACTGCATATGCTCGGCTTAAGAATCATATACAGTTGTTCTAGCGTATACAACTAGCATACACAGTTACACTAGCGTAGAAGAATGATATGGCTCCCCTTTTGATTACTCTAGGAATTGCTAGAGGACGTGTATATGGGCGCGGCTACGGCTCCCTTGGTCCGTTTAGTTTCTTTGAGCACAACACCTGGAACGCAATGTTTCCAGACCGCACTTCTCTCGTTCGCTAATCATCTTTGCAGCTGGTTGGTTAATTCTAGTAAATTACATGAATCTAAAAAAATAGTGTGAGAATGAAGAGCTAGTCAAGCTGCGTGTACCGGTTAAGTTTAATGACGTTCTCGGGGGGCGAGTAAGCAATCCTCCTCATGACCTTCATGCCTTAAGCACACTGAACGTCAAACTTGTTTAAGCCGCTCTGGACGAAAGCTTTACCAAGGCTGGCGCACAAGGCTGCAGGGCCATGGCACGGTTTGCACTGTTCTCATGGTAGGCGGCGAATTCCCTCACGATGAACCACAGTGAAATATATGGCCAATCAAAGCAAACTTAATGCCATCTGACTATGCCATGACATTGATGGGTGGGCGCTGCTGCAGAGTTGTATGTTATATTCATAGCGTTCATTAGACACAAAGGGATAGCATCATTCGCTGTGGTCCATCTTAAGGTCAAGTGGAGTATAGTGTGCTATGGCGCAAGCCATGATAACACCTAATGCAAGAATGTCTATGATCGATGTCTCACCATCACTACAATAAAAATGTACAATGGCACAATTGGATTGTGTGGGTAGTTGATATTTTTATAGGATGGCAACTATTATTCTAATTTTAGTGCTTTATCGCATTGCATCTTTCGTCCCATATTGTCGAAGGGCAGAGCTTTCGTCCGATGTACATCGTATCTTTAAGATAATCTATTTTGCAAGTACACTCTAAGAAATGCCTGCGCGTTTACTTACCCGCAAAATACTCAGAGAGCCAATCTCTGCGATCTACGAAATCAGCACAGCGAATGATGAGGCGGAACATCTGTTTAGACCTAAAAGTGAAGTCTGCGCTGTGGCATTACGCAATGCAAAATGTCATGCTTGCATCGCATAATGCCACAGCGCAGACTTAATTTTGAGGTCTAACAGATGTTCCGCCACCTCATTCGCTGAGCTGATTTTGTAGACCGCAGAGATTGGCTCTTCGAGTGTTTTGCGGGTAAGGGGAGGCGCAGGCATTTCTTAGAGTATACTTGCCTTAGCGGTTGTGAATTATTAATGTGTCTTCGTGTTCACAAGTGTCCATTTGGAAACCTGTGAACCTAGTGTCGGGTCCCGCATACAATATTACGCTGAAGCGGGCCAGTGGTTTTCTAGTTTTATTTCTTTTTTTGAATAGACCTTATTGCTGTGTTTACCTTTAAGGAAGGCACAGCTGCGCAATTCTAAGCAAACTGAGTGTTTTTTGTTTGTGTTTTTGTGTGCTTGCGCTTGTGTTGTCATAATTCCGGACAGACTCTCTATCATTGCTGATAGATGGAACAGAGGGTTAATTCAGCACATTTTTTGTCCGGGTTCTTTACTGTCCAGTTTCACATTTCGCGTTTAAATATGTGTGCACTATACCACCCTTCAAGTTCTCATTGCAATGTCTTTAACGCACCGTTTTTGTTATTTATTTCGTGCTTTGTTTTTTTTTATTTCTTGTTGATTTTACGCTTGAGTATAAGACGGAAACCATAGTCATCTCTATGGTGGCCGTTGGGAAGCTTCGACGTAGCAGAACAAGCCTTAAATTATTAAATAAGCTCTCTTCGCAGGCGTTTTGTTTTGCTATATTTCTTAAAGCGCAGGCGATCCGAGATTATTATGCAATTTGCCGCTCAAAAGAAAATAACCGTGAATATTTCCAAATGTAATCCCGGAAGATCTCCTAGTGGCACTCGAAGGTTTGCTTGAGAAACTGAAAGTCTTTGGGTATTAATCTCCAGATATATTTAGCCCTGAGAAGATTAACTCGAGAGGGAAGATTAAAAGTTGTGATTTCATGCTTATGACTTTTTTTTTTTACTTTCGGGGAAGCTATCTTCTTTTCAACCTCCACTGTGTCCTCTACCTATTTAACTTATTCTTGACAGACGAAAGTTCTTTATATATATATATATATATATATATATATATATATATATATATATATATATATAGAGAGAGAGAGAGAGAGAGAGATATTTATATATATATATATATATATTTAATGTGGGGGTGCACAATGATCAGATTTTCTCTCGGTGACATTCTGCGCGCAACGAAATGAGCTTTACTCACACTATTTCTAGCACTGTTTTTATCTTAATAAAGTTGTCCCCGAAAAAATCTCAATTAATCCGCTTTTTCAGCACTTGCAGACTGCAAAATAAAGATTTCTTATTTAGACCTTTTTGCCTCCAAATATATCCCTGGTTAAGTTTATACCCGCAGATTGTTCCCCATTTAACGAGAAAACTAAAGACCGCAACGTTTTAGCTCGCTTCTTGAACGAGCGGAAGGAATATTGAATGAATTACTACTTCTTACCCATGCGTACCATAAATTGAATCCGGTCTCAGCAGTCATTGGCAATTCTCAACGTACTGACAATTAGTGGTGTCCGCCATTGTTTGACGCCCTACCCTGTGTTGTGTCGGTAAAAGATTTTTTTTTTTTCACGCTTCGCCAAAATAAAAGTGTTGACCTCAGTTGACCCAGGCAAAAATACAACAAATAATTATTATTGCGATATTTCTATGTTCCTCAACTTGAAAAATCATAATGCTTGGTCATGGGCTATTTGGGTAGACATTGTGATAGTTTGCTGCGCTGCGTAGATGCAAGAAAAATGGACATGATAAAATTGAAACTAAAACGCAGCATAGAAGGTAAACAACATGCATTATTGGCGCAGACTAAACATTGTGGAATTTCGTTCTCCTCTTTCTCCCCCCACACTATATTTTGCAACTTTTTGTGACTATAGTTGATTGCAAGCTAAGAAAAAACCGGAAATGCCTCTCAGAGGAAAATGTATTCCTACGCCGAGAAACGCCAGCCAATCGTTTTCATGACGTCACGATTCCGTGGACCAATCGCGATCCTTTTGAAAAAAAAAAGCTCAACATGGCTGCTGGCCTTAGCAACGCGACGCTAGTTTCTCGTGACAATTATTCTGCTTTTTTTCACCGTGTTTTACGTGCCCGAGGTTACGCCACGAAATCTTAATGGTATCGGCTTGCGTTTGCAGCAGTTTTTGCGCGACAACGTGAGAATCCAGCGACGCTATCGCCAACGAAAATTTCGAAGCGGGCGCGAGGCTTAGCACTGCTGAGAGGTGAGAAGCTACGCCGGACGTCGTCTGCTTCGTTGGATTTCTGTCGCCTCTGCCCCACGTTGCTACTCAACATAGCACCGGCACCGCTGCTTCAATTCGCTGTGGTTTCCGCGGGTGAGCTGAGATTGCCGTGCACCTCAGTGGGATCCATCACGGAAGACAAAGAGAGCGGGGCGTCTAGCGGGGCGCGGTGGCGGTGTCGATGACTTGGGAGGGTGCCGATTTGTCAAAACCCGAAAAGTATAATTATTCTTGTTTTCTATTCATCCAACAAAATAAAGGCACACATTTCGTGCGCAAAGCCCACAAAACTAAGTAAATCACTAAATATTTATTATTTGCAGGAACTATAAGCGCTTTGTTATTTATAATTTTGGCGAGAGAAAGGTTGGTTTTGTTTTCGCCGCTTTCCCTCAATCGAAGGCGCTGGAAGACGGTATGTTAGACAGTATCTTGGACAGAAAATGAATTGGGAAGACGGTACATTGGACATGACTTTCTTTCTTTACTGAACAGCGATTTCGTTGACAAAAACGTATTCTAACTTATTTAAACGTCCTGAATGAATTAAATAAATATTGTAGTAGTTTAAGACACGTTTACTGGAGAAAGAAAAAGCAACGTTGCTAGCGAACTACTTTCTCGACGGCGGAGGCACTTCAGATGGGCGCAATGCGCTTGTGGGTGGAGCTAAAAGATTGTTCTTAGGTTGTATCCGACTATAGAAAAATCCAATTGTTTGGTGCCTTGCATTTTTATGCTTTGAATCTCGATGGTGTTTGCATTACCTGCTGTAGACAGATGAACTTGAAGGTGAGCATGTCTGCGCTGCGTTTACCTAGGAGCTGGTGTTTGCTCCGACATGCTGTGGTACCAACAAGAAGAAGAAGAGCTACTAAAGAAGTTACCAGAGCATGTCGGAGCAAACACCAGCTCCTAAGTAAACGCAGCGCAGACGTGCTCACCATCAAGTTCATCTGTCTACGGCAGCTGATGCAAACACCATCGAGATTTGAAGCATAAAAATGCAAGGCACCAAACAATGGGGGTTTTCTAGCTACAACAATTTTTCAAAGTACGGCGTGAGGGGAAAAAGAGGAGAAGGTAATTACACACTTGTTAGCCTGCGCCTTTTATGTATGTTGTTTTTTCCTCTATCCTCTATTTTATTATCGATTTCATCAAGTGCGTTTTTCTTGCATCTACGCAGCGCAGCAAACCATCAAAATAAAAACTCAGACGACAAAAAGTCTACTCGTCATTTTATGTTCGGGAAAAATCGAGTTGCTATTGAATTGGATTTTAGACCTACTAACTAATCTGGTCAAGGCTTCTTTTGTGATTGAGGACGATTGCAAGTTCACCTAATCGCAGGCACGCTGGGATCGATGACTCCGTTATGTCCATTCCCAGTCACAGAATGGGGATTTTTTTTTAAAATTCGACTGCCGTTGTTAGTGCGTATGTGAGCTCAACCTCCACCTCTCAAGTAAGAGTCAATTAGAGCAAACAAAACGTGAAACTTGATTAAGAATACAAACAGCCTTAATGACAAGGACAGCAAGATAAGGCAACAAGAGAAGCTCGTACTTATTCACCGGCAGCGTAACAAACGCAGTGCATGCAGGGGTCCCGATCGTATAAACGACGCTCGGAAGTCTCGGCTATTGCCGCATCTGCCGATAAGAATGTCAAACTAAAGAAGTTACCAGAGCATTAATCACGAAGACAAAAGCGTGAAGGCGAGAAGCCACGCCACGCGCTTAAGACGCTGGTAGGGAACACACAGCAACTGACGTTTCTCCGCACACTAAAAAGACGTGTGCTTTTCCACAGCGCTGTTTCTGTCCTTAATTTGTTTACCCAACTAGACCCAAGAGTTCACATTCGTGCAACTTTCCACTCTGAAGATATCTCGCGCGTCCATGAGAAAATAGCTATTCCTTTCACGCTTCGACCAGGTGATCCTGTGTATGCAGGAACGTAAATAAGCCCAATTGTAAACAGGAACTTAAAAAGGTGTATACAGGAACTTAAAAAGCTAAGTGTATACGGGAACTAAATAAGACGGGACGATGTGTAAATGATCGGCTACGAGAGCATAATCTCTGTCTAAATTCAACGGTGGGGGGGCCATGTACCCCAGCATTGTAAATCTCGTAATTGTAGGCCATCCTTAGCAAAAAACAAAGATAATAGCCAGGTACTGGAAAAAAACATACCACAAAGATTTTTGAAGCGTTTATGCATGCATTTGAAGCATGGGCGAGCGATGTGTCAGCTTTCCGTCTGTATCATTAACAGAGGAGGAAATCGCCTTTTTAAAATTATTTTACGAGTGGGTACTTTTACGTGTCCCGTCGAGCTTGCGGACCCTCGAGCCTGTTTTTCCTCGTGCCCGAGTGGCCAACGCTCGAACTGATTCTGCTTTCTGTAACTCTTTCTTTTCATCTTTCGTCAATACATGAGTTATGAGTGCGCTTGTCTGTCGTCAACGTGTTCCTCTTCTCTGCCCCTGTCCTTCTGTCTGCAGCTGGAACTAATTTCAAGCCTAATTCAGGGACATGCCGCCAATGGGTGATGGCAGACGAAAATTACCATCTTTACCATTTAAAAGATATGTTCACAAATGACTGAGGTGATTTGTGTGACTCCCCACGGTTGAGTTCCAACTTGGTGACAGTTGTGTGGGAGGACACGCTTGCGTTGAGTAAAGCGAAAGCTATCGCAAAAAGAGTTGTAAAAGGGACAATTAGAATAGACCTAATTCAGATTCGCGCTCCATCTGTCGTACGTTGCGCCAACCTCCTTCAGCAGCCTCAAATATGGCGACCAATGTTTAATGCTGCGGGCAGAACGCTGCTATACTTTGTTTCACCTTATGTGCGTGCGAAGGCAAAGCTGGAAGCGCGAGCCCGAAAGCTCCGTGCGTTCAGGCTTTGCTCGAGCGCGCGAGCTGGGGAGAAACGCAAAAAGCGCTGGTCTCGCGCTTCAAGCTTTGGCTTCGCTCGCAGATAAAGTGAAACGAAGTATAGAGGCTGAACGTGATGCCGCACAACTGCTCTGTCTCGTTGTGAAACCAACGGAAAAATAACTAGTCAACCGAAGTAAATTTACGAGTTGTGTTGTTTTCCTTTTCAATCTGAAGCTGTTAGAGCGAATCTTGAAATAATTGTAGCGTTGGGGAGAAATAATTGTAGTATTGGAGTCTCCGAGTGTCAAAATGACAGAGCTGCTTGCTTCCACTGCGGGCTCTGTCCATTTTTTTTCGATATGTGGCACTCCACATGATTGTATTAAAGGAGCAACAACACCGGGGCAACAGCTGCTCATGATCGTCTCACGACTCATGCATTGCTTCTTCTGTGCGGCAGTTTTCCCGGTGAATATGTCACTGGTGTTGTTGAGGTCATTCTGAACGCAAGCCACGCAACCCTTTGCTAATATAATGCACATTCGAATTACTAACGCCACTACCCCACCCAAAAAAAGCAACACCATAAAACCTAGCGCACAGAAGGCTAAGCAGGCAGAGCCGAGACGGCGGGGAAGCCTCAAAGATGGCGCGGAAGTGCACAGGACCGCCGAGAGATGGTGCTATTAGTGAATAAGGTCTATTGACCCTCTAGGAAAATGTATTAGCTGTATTACATTGTATTACAAGCTCTCCCATCAAAGGGCCTCAATATATAACCCATATACCAATATACCAATATATAACCTCAAATGTGCACGGTACATACCTGCACAGGCGCGCGCGCGCGCATTGCGCACAAGTTTAAAGCCATGTCACCGACTAACTAGGAAGGTCAGAACAACGCCCGGGCCTTCAGCACACCCTCCATGCTTTCTGTTGTGCTCTGGCTGCGCGCGCACTCGCGGTGCCCGAGACATCGAAGAGTTCTCGAAGGTTCGAAGCTTAAGCTGGAGGTGCGAGAACTGAAGCTCCTCCCTGTCGTTCTCACCTTGTAACGGACTACGCAAAAGATTTCATGGTGCTAGGTTTCGTAGATTCGGATTCTCGCACACTTACGGCGAAACGGAAACTCGCTTAATGACTTTACCAGAACGCAGACCCGTTCGAATGTAATCTAACGAGGCATCCGGGCATCTGGCCGAAACGGCTGCGCCGTTCTCGGAATCCGGAGTGTTTCATATCTCCCTTGCTCCGGGCGAGTGAATGTATCAATCTCGATGGGTCTGGCGCAGCGACGAGCGATCGATACCGGAGGGAAGGCGCGGGAGGTGCTCGTCCTTCGCGGAACCGCCTAATTGTCCTCAGGTCAAAGGAGTGCTTCAGAGAAGCGACTAGGAACAGAAACACCCGGTGCGTTCTCGCTACATCCTAAGTAAAAGAATGTCACGTCGGGATGAAGTAACGTGATCGTACTGCGCCTTCTTTTAGGAAGCGAGTTTAAGGATGTCATCGCTTGGTGGGAGTCCTCGATGAAAAGGGGGGAGAAAACTCGGGGACGTGACGGTCTGATGTGCGTCTACAAGGCGTGGTTGTTTGGGGGCGAAAATTTAAAGAAACCCACGAAAATAATACACAATTCTTGACGGCAACCTAGAAAAATACACCATAAAAATTATTTTCCAGCAAAAAGCTCGGAAGAGCCAATCGTTGCAATCTAAAGGGAAACTCGCCAAAACGACGGGGCTGAAAGTGTCTTTAGACATAAAACGGTCTGGGCTGGGACATTGAGCATAACATTTCACCTGCTCACGTCCGGGACAAAACGTTTTGCTCAGTGTCAATAGCACTATATTGCTTTCAGGTGTCAACATACTTCCAGCCTCGTCATTGGCAAAGCTCCCTATGTAGATTTCAGCGATTGAACCTACCAAGTGCTTCGAGAGAAAGCGTACGTATTGTATTCCTTAGAGTGTATGGTAGTCGTTTGGTGAAGCATCAAATATTACGTATTTTAAATAGCACAATCGTGTGCCACATGGAACGCGGATGTAATAAAAAATATAATAGAAAATTGTCCGGAAAATGCACCCGGATTTTTATTATATTTCGAAGCATGTTGACCGAGATTATACTCTGGATACACAAATACAATTTTTCTCGATCTTTAGGAACGAGCAGACTTGATATTTGCTCCGCAATGTCTGCGGCAAACACTTGAAGCATGTTTAGGGTGAATTCACCAGCGGATGCTAAATGGGGTGGATGATGTTGGCGTTCGTTTACACGTTGATGCGGGTTTGGTCCATGCCTTTGCAAGGTGTACTGTGCTGCCATCCATCAGCCACACGCGATGTCAACATGTTTCAAAGGCCTCGTTTAATTTTAGTGTTGAAAGGGTTTCGTAGCCAAAAAGTAGCTTCATCGAACGACGTTATTCGAGAAACTAAATGCCCGTATGGTATATATGTTCGTTGTAGGTATTTACCTAAAAGGACAATAAATACGTTGTATATACTTTTTTAATAGGAATAAAAAGCTCTGAAATTCGGATACATACCTCGTTGTTTCCCATATATTGTCACTGGTGCCGTGCACCTAACGTTTTTCAGATACAGCATTAGCCTTGACGTGGACTATAGTGACACTATCTTTGTTTAGAATGGAGTTCTGTACTAACCCGATTTTTGATTCGGTATTTCTGGCAAATTCGGGAGCTTCTTTTTTATATTACGCAGAACAGTTAGCAACTAAGCTGGTGGTCCCTTTCCGAAGTTCCCCCCATGTTGTTTACGTGTAGACGCTTGTTTATCAAACTCGTTCGTTTAGATTTTGACAGGCCTCAGAACACATCTTCTTTGAAAGAACATGCCTGTTTTCACTTTCAGTCTCAAACCCACACGATACAGATAATCTTTTTTAGCGTTGACTACCTTTGTTTCAACAATTATCATTACATTAGTTAAGTTGCTTGTGTGTCATAACAGATTATAGCATCTAAACGGTCATTACTTGGTTTCCTTTTTATGGTCTTTCTAACAGTGACTGTTTTCATGCATTATTAAAAATGGGCACAAACTAGCCAATGGCTATGGGCCCAGATGGTTTCTTCAATAATCTGTACTGTTACTAATGAAAAATAAAACCAATCTGAATCTGAATCTGAAGTCAAGTAATGACTCTGCCATCAGAACACAAGCAATAAGCTCCTGAACCAACTTGAATTAAAAGTACTTTCTCCCCTTCCAATTTCGGAAAAAGCCGCTGCGACGCATCTGTGAGGCCATTCTGCCGCCAACAACGCGATTGTTTCAGGAGACAGCTCTCTGCAGTCCCCCATAGCGTAAGAAATGCGGGGCGTGCAAAGTCCGGAGAACCTCATTAACACTTTGCAGCCGCGTACATTGATTGATATAAAGGTTTGAACCGGAGGTAATCACGTACATCCCCCTTAAAGAATTGGTGCCTTTGTTCTTTCGAGGCGTTTGAAGATTGGACAACATTGTCCTGGGTTCATTTGATTTTTTTTTCTAGTATATTGAGAGCCATATAGAAGAATCATTCTCGAGCGCAGACTACACGCGCCTTCAACGTCGTGGACATAATTCCCTTTCATCTCTTTTGGATTTTCTCCGCTGGCCCCCGAACGTTTTCGCTGCACATTGTGAGTGGGCCCCTGGATGCCTTCGCCTCTTATGGACTTTTTGCGAATACTCCTTGTCACGTTTTAAAAATACGCGAATCGAAGTTCTTACCATATTTAATTAAATAATGAAATACCTTCACTTTTTGTTTTGTTTTTATACGTGCGAAGTTTGACAAAAAAAAGTAACTCGTCTTAATTTGTAATAGTAGTACCGTAATTTGCAAAATTATTTAGATTATGCAAAAGTTCAAGATTCAGCCAATTTGTCATTCGACGCGGTATTTTTTCGCTGCTATCAACTTGGTTAGTCCGGTCAGTTACGGATTGAAAACAAATATCGCACACTGGTAGTTTTATGTCCGGCCAATCGCGTTTCAGGAGAAATGACGACCGGCGTAAATTTCCCTTTCGCTATACAACTCTGGAGATCGTCGGCTGACTACAGTCTTAAATTCACGCAGGCTGTGTCGCGGTGAAATATTGCGACGAGAAAACATGTTTTTTTCTTTGCTTTTTTTTTTCCTAAACGAAGCTCGCCGAATTCGGAGCACTCTCCAGAGGAGTGAAACGGAAAGCCTGCCAACCTAAACCAGTCCGCACATTTATACGCTCTGGAGTCGGCGCGACAGATGTTCACGGAATATTATTTCCGAGCTGGGACAACAACAAACAAAAAACACGAACGTGAAGGAAAGTCTCTATAGTGGAAGCTGGGCAGATGTTTGTGAGTGCCTGTGTTCCTTGCAACAGATTGAAGAAGACAAGTAAAACAGAAATGCGTGCACTAGGACTGCTCTTTTGTTTCTTTGCCTCCTGCACATGGAACGGCGAAAAAATCAGAAAAGCCTCCCTTTTAAACATTTTTTCAAGGCGCTACAGCAATGGCTGCGCGCTGAACTCATAGTTCCCGTTTGGCTGGTGTTTTTGTAAAATTGGCATGGAAGGCATAAGCGAGAGCGTGGCCAAGCACCTGACAAACCAGTTTCCGTACCCAAAAAGACTCGCTTTTCTTTCTAAGCTAAAACTATGCTGCCTGAAACTTATTATCGGCGGGTACTGTTACAGTTAACCTTCCATGCCTTGCGCTGTCGGCGAAAATGCAACGAGCTATTTAATTTTGCTATACTTATCACTCATTTGTTGGCTGACTGTGACAAGAAGCGTTGCAGGGTTATCTAAATTAGCCTCATACCACGTCGCCGTGGTCAACATTCTAATCCGCAAATTAGAACTGAAATTATATTATAAACAACAGCTGAAGAAGCAATCGGATTTAGTTACTAATATCAACGCC
>JABSTQ010006959.1:0-32847 GCA_013358835.2 Ixodes persulcatus
TTGTAATATGACATTGCAAAGTAATTGTGAACCAGAAATTCACCAGGCATAAATCAATACGCATATGAACTTTTGCATATTCTTATAGGTCAAAAGGCTAAGAAAAAAGGGAAAATTTGATAATGACAGTATGCAATAGAGGACACTAAGCCCGATACACGTAAGAATGCAAAATAATTCTAACATAGTTCTAACAAAATAATTCTAACACATTTCAGATTTTTTTGCGGAATTGGTCAGGAAAGATTTTCAGAGTTGCTGTGTTTCTATCTTGGCTCCGCGTATGTTGTTTTTGATGGCGCGGTTCATTTGCAGAAAGAAGGTATCTGCATTGGCTCAAGCGTGGTGCCAGTCTTAGGTGATATCTACCTGTCAAAGTGTGACAGAGGGATTGAACAAATGTTTGAAGCCGATGTTGTCCGCATTTTGAGATATGTGGATAATTATTTGGTGCTGTTTCACCCACGGGAAGCGTCCCAAAAAGTTAATGTTGGATAAAAAATATTTGGATTATTTAGGGCCTACTCCACGGCTTTAGACTTTACAAAGGAGGATCCTGTAAATGGTAACTTGCAATTTCTGAACCTTACATTGTCGCTTCAGCATTCACATGTATGCTGGTGTTATGCTTCCAGATCAAAGAAGTGTCTGCTCCCTTACAGTTCCAACCTGTCTAAGGTGTAGACAAGATTTCGCCCAGGATGCGCGTGTAAAAAGTCACATTTATTCGTGTAAAAAGACGTGCATGTGCAAATATGTTGACTGGCGTGTTCGTGCACGAATATATTTATCGGGATCATTTGTGCTTCGTGTGACACTTGGGAACCAAAACAAAAAGTACTCATAAATTGTTGTCATTTATACGAAGGCAAATTTGTTTTTCAAGTGCGCGTGCTTCACTTCACGGAGAGTGATATCTTTTGAGAGACGTCACACGTGGATGATGCTACAGGGTAACAGGTCATCATTCCATTGAAACATCCCCGCCTACGCCATGGTGCACACTGCACTGTCATAATTTCAACTTGACTTGTGGTGTAGATGCAAGTAGCTCTTGACAAGAAGCTTTCTGAACTGCTTAGTTTCGGGCAAGAATGCAATTAACTCCGGTCCATACTTTCAATTTTGGAATTATCACTGCTTTTAGCGTAGTCAGCGTCCCTGAATTGCAAGGTGTAATTTTTTTTCTCGGTATTGTGCGTAGTTGTAAAGATATCGACGCCTCAAAGTTTTGTTTGGGGCGCGGCCAACAAAACCGAAACTAGCCGCTCGAGGCCCCGGCAACACTGGAAATTGGCCGCTATGTGAACATGACGTCAGGATTGTTCTCGTTCTACGGGTACGCAGGCCGAGCGGCACCTACCTCTTTTGCGCTAGCCGTCTAAAGATAGGAGGTAAGCTGATTTTGTTTTAGATCTGTATACCTGGTAGTGATATCCAGCATATGTAGCAAGAGTGATTGCGTATACCCAAAAGCTAGCGACTGGAAAAGCCGTGAACTCGTTCGCTGCCGTACTCGGCGGCCGCCGCCGTGCGTGCGCTATGCCGTACTCGTCGCTTGTATACCCAAAAGCTAGCGACTGGAAAACGAGTGAACGCGTTCGGTGCCGTACTCGGCGGCTTTCACCATGCGTGCGGTTTTCCGTACTCGTCGCTAGGCCTAAATTGTGATCGGGGCTCCGTGGATGGAGCGGCGTTGCTCTACGCCGCGCTGCCAGTGACGTACAGTACTGGGGGCCCTCTCGCTTTCGCGCTGCGGGTCAGTCCCAGACACGAAGCTTTGAGACTCTCCGGCGTGGGCCGCGGCGCCCGAACACACGTATGCCGGCGTGTACACGTCTGTTTTAGAGCGCCGCTCTTAGGGGCCCGTTTCCGGCTTGAGCGGCGTCGCCGTCGGCGTAACCGCGCGGTGCATTATGGGAAATGTCCCATAATACACCGCGCGAGCCCCCGCCAAGGTCACGTGACCCCGAGGTCTCGTGACCCCCGAGGTCACGTGACCCCCCCTCGAGGTCACGTGATCCCTAGGTCACGTGACACCCCCCACCCCCCCCCCCCCCCCCCCCCCCGAGGTCACGTGACCCCCCCCCCCCCCCCCCGCCGGAGGAGATTGAAGAATGAGGGGAGGAGGAGGAGAAGGAGGAGGAAGCGTATACCCTCCCCTGAGTACCCTTCCCTCCTCCTCAAGAGCTGCGCTCCACTTCGGAGTTACAGGGAGTTGTAAACGGCTTTCACTTTTTTTCGTTCTTTTTTCCTCTTGCACGTAAAAGCCGAAGTCCAAAGTCCACTCGTCGAACAGCGTTCACCCACACCTTCTCCAATTTCCGGTTCGTTGGGAACTTGTGAAAAAGCACCTCCGGGTTGCGCAGCGGGTTGTTTGAGCAGCCCACAGCGCTACAAGTTGTACTCGGCATTTTTCGAGGAACAGCTGGGCAGTCTTGGGCGCACCGAGTTGCTCACTAAAACGAGTCTTGGAGTCCTCACAAGCAAATTAACAAAAGGCTATACCGAAGCTAGACGGGCTACAGATAAAAGCAACGGCTAAACACGCTAATCACATGCCGAAGTAGCGGTGGTAGCGGCTCAAAGAAGCGCACTCCGCGCAACGCCCGTACCGGAGGAAAAAAAGAGAACGATACTGACTTCATGGCCCAATGTTGCTTTAGCGATCGGCAACCCGCTGGCCGCCCGCTGAGAAGCATCGGCTCGCGGCGGGTCGCATTTTTATTATTGGCATTTGTTGAAAATGCGGCGTCGCCCGGACGTAATTTTCTGGCTGGGGTCGTATTTTGTTTCACTACAGCGATACCAGTAATTTATTTCATTTTGAGTGTTGATGCTGTGATGTAAAATGCCGTTTTCAATCGTTCTTTATTATGTATTTTTGGCAAGTATTCTTATAAATAATCCATCTTGCGGGTATAATTACATCATGCACAATTTCGTGCTTAAACGTTAACCCTATCTATTTTGAGAATTATACACCTACAGTGTTCTTGTATTTTATATCAATGATTTTATAAAACAGTAATTTACCAGTTTAAGAAAATCAGCTTCCTAACCCGAATGCCGTGCTCAGTTGGCATTTAAGAAAATGAACACGCTTGCATCCATAATAACTCGTTCCTATGACGGTAAATTCCCGCGTATTGCCTTTACTTCCGCTCTTTAGAACGGCCTCGATGGCCTTCTCTTTCGGCCATGCTGAAAGAGCGCTGAGGCCTTCCTAGTCTAGGAGGTGTTGCCTGACCCCTGCTGTAAGGTAACTAAAGGGAAGGGGCGGCCGCTGTCGAAGAAACAAATCTCGCGCCTCCTTGCTGCAGACGCGACACTCCGAAAGCAATAGACCGATCTCACCAGCCACAGAGCCGTAAACGGCTCTGACCAGCCAGTTTGACTACGCCACCGCTGCCGCAATGCATCGTGGGAATTTAGTACTTTTGCACGTGCGACAACCTCGCTGGAGCACTGCGCGTGTAAAGCACGAGAAGGCACGAGCCCTCGCGTGCATGGCCGTCTGCCTCATGAGAACTAAAGTTATGGTGGCGTCACGCATGCGCCGAACGCTTAGTGAGATCGGTCTATTGAGAGGACTGCCGCCGGTGGCATAAAAAGTGCAAAAACATCCGGGTTATCGCTCTTTCAAATTTCCGTTGGTGTCAGTAATTTTTACGCAAGTGAAAACGCATCATCACAAAGGACGCAAGCAGCCAGACAAAAAGATAGTGCCTAATCCCAAAAAAAAAAAAGACGATGCCACCCCACCCCGCATCAACATGCTATGCCCAGACTGGGCAAGATAAAGGGTCCAATGCAAGATTACAAAAAATATTAACACGTTTCTTTTTTCTTTTTACAAAAACAAAAAAAAGGAAAATGTTTTAATTGCAGTAGCGAAGGCCGATGAGCAAAGGAGATAGAGTAAAGCCCGGGGTCTCAAAGCGATTTAGGGTTGTAGTCCTGGACATTGCAATGTTCTTGCTGCTTCCTGTACACGTTGCGGGAGGGAGGCGTGCGGTTCGGTGTGGACGGATAAGCAACCCGGTATATAGGATGTTTCAGTTATTGCACGCTACGCTTGTTGAACCAATGCAGTATTGTTCATAGTCCTCTCGGGCAACTCCAAATATTTCTTGTGATATGCTAAGATCGCTGATTAATACTAGCTAGCTCTTAAACTCTTAATTTGTGCGCAAACCCTCTATTAAAAAGGTAGCCTTTGTGCGTCAATTTGTTTAGCTTAAAACAAAAGCTAAAAGATTTTGCGCGATATTTAAAACATTTCACGTAATTACCGACTGGCCAGCTGAAATGATTATGCCCTTCATTCCGTAAAATAAAAAAAAATTAAAAATGTCATGTTTTTTTTTTTTTTTAAGCTCTTGATTATGTTAGACACGAAAAGGCTACCTTAGTAAAAATGACACTATCGGATGGTTCGCAACGCGCACTACAACGTTTGTACTGGAGGGATGAGTTCAAAATAATATTTGAAAAGTCAGCTAGTTTATCTGCGTTATAACCAGTTTGACCCATTGCAAAAAACATAATCTGACTTGCTCAATGAAATAATACCGCGTTTGTTTGAAACGCGTTGCGCTCACCATGTTTTCTTAAAGTCACGGTGCAAGTTAGCTGAAACACCCTGTACGTATTTTTGTTTTGTTTGCAATCGGAACTAAATAAAATCAGTGGTTTTCCCAACTCATTTTATTTCCAAGCCTGGGCAACACGACACAGTGGCAGGTTTTTTTTATGTCATGTTTGCAGACATACGGCTGTTCCCTCACCACCCGACGTGCAGTTGGGAATACCGCGTGATAATTCTAGGAAATTGACACGGATTGATTTGTTAGTGAGGTATTACAGGTTACCGGATTGAAAACTCTGAATACAGGTTCTCCACAAGTTATCATGAAGGCGAGAACGCAATCGAGGGAAATCCGTTTCCATACGAGATCTTGAAACCATCTTTCAATGTCATATTGTACGTCAAATTGTAGATTTTTTTCTTGTTCATCTGTCGCAGTACAGTTTTCATAGATTCCATATTGTCTCTTATACTTCTCCGTCAGTTCCTTTTCTTTTTTTATAATCTCATCTTTCAGGTCCTCCACTATGCTTTTCAACTCGGTTTTTCTCAGCCACAAGTCGCATCCTATAAAAGTGAGGAGACACCAATTAATTGTGAAGATCGTACAGACAGTTTTGGGCGACTGTGAAAGTACTCAAACCTGCGAAAGCAGGTGACTCCAAATGAAAAAGAAAATCAGTGGCAGCGTGGAGGAGCTGGAGCACGATAATAATGTAAAATAAAAGTGCCAGTTGTCAGTCCGCGCTCGTCGTGTGTACTAACTGCTCTTCTGCCTGTCTTTTTGTTTTGCACTTTTTTGTTTATTAAGTTGTAATATTAACCGTTACTAAGGTAAGAAAAATTTAGATACGCAAAGTGTTTTTGTTTTTAACCAGATCCTAGTCGCTTCACCACACGACAAAAAAAAACAAAAAAAAACCCGAATATCTAATTCAGTGGGTATAATATTTTTCTTGAAAGAGAGAGGCAAGAATCGGCATTGAATAATTTTGTTTCATAATTAGAGCTTAGCTGACTATTCTGACACAGCGTTTCGTAAATATCCCGGTTATATTCTTTGAAAACATTATTTTAAAAATATTTGTTTATATATTTGTTTGTCTTGTGTTCAGAAACAGTCGATGCCTTAGTACTGGTACACATTCATAAGCACACATACATTTTCATGAGAAAAGAACACAAATTAAAAGAACACGCAGAAAGACCGAACACTGATTTTACTAAATGTACACCTTTAAAATCCCTCTCACTCCCGAAAATGTCAACCACTGCATTCAGTGCATTGAAATATGCTCTAAATTTGTATACTGGGGCAAATTAACACATGTCTTGCACGTAGAACGTGTTGTGGAGACAGCAGAGAAACATCTAGAGACAGCAGAGAAAGAAGTCTAGGGTAACGTATTCTGCTAAGTACAGTTTTATTCAAAACTGTATACACTGGAAATTCCGGCGCCAGTGTTTGCAAGTTTAGCCGAAATAACATTGGCTCGTAGCTAAAAACAAAAACAAGAAAACAAAAACAACCGGCGGCCGTAATAACGGTCGTACACAATGCGTGCCAACTTTCTCTGCACACGTTGTAGGCTCTCAGAGATCATTACTCCCAGGAAGTTACAAAGTGCAGAATCAAACCCTAGTCACGAACGCATAATAGAGGTGTAAAGGCTGACGAGACATGAGGGCTCTCAAAATGACGGGTTAAGAAGTGTCCGAACAGGATATTTCAGAACGCGTGAAGCGACACTTGTCCGCCATATGACGCGAACGTTGAAGTCCGGCCGTTCGTCTTCATCAAGGCCTCTCACCTCACCTCCTCTGCTTTTCTCTTACGTCGGTAACTCTCCATCTGCTCTGCCGCGCCTACGTATCCTCCCCTTTCCCGTATTCTGTATTAGACTTAAACAGCAGAAGAGGCCTTCAGCGATTAACTGACAGCCAACAGAGCGTGTGAGTGACTGTCCGGACCCACGGGATTAGCATGGACTATGCCTCCGCCAAGCACACAAGCGAACAGCAGCTAAGAAAAACTCTAACGTTCGGAAGGTGCTTGGCTTACGTGGAGAAGGGTCGCATTATGTGTTCTTGAAGTGTCCTGTTTGGACATCTCTTTATACATGAAAACAAACATAAAAGTCGCAAGCAGGAACTCACCAACTTTTAGGTCATAAAAACAACAGCTGACTGCATGTTATTTGTTTTCGGAAAATGAGCGTCGAACCGCGACGCTGCCGACAAACAAGATGATAATGTTTTGACCGCCACTTTCGATCACTCCGCAATCCCGACTTGGAAGCTCCAAAGTAGTTTGAGACGTCAAAATAATGGCAAAAAAATTTAGACGAGGACGCCAAAATGTTTTTGAAAATACTTTCACGTCTTGAGAAAGTGGCGTCACGGATGTAAAAATAATGAAAATTATTTTGAAAGTGAACTTCGAAATATAGTCACTACCTTTACCTTACACATATAGTACGTGCCTACGTACAGATCTAAATCAAATCATCGCAAAATAAATTATTCGTATTACACGTTTTATTCTAAAATCCTCTGTTAAGCAAGCTTGATTTGGCTATTTCTTCTTCCGTTATTAAGCAAACTGTGCTGCTATCTTTACCACTTAAATGAGCGAAAAACAAGACAGTGTGAGATTAACATCGCTGAAGTTTTAATGCCCTTACCTCCCCGGGCTGCGGGACTCCTGAGAATGTAACATTGCGGCTCGTTGTATACCACATACATGTCCATATACTGAGGATTTTCTGGGAAGGGGAACAACTCTTTTAGAATATCTTCGGGTAAATCATCATAGTGTAGTGTAGTCAGCTGAGGTTTTGCAGCGTCACCTGCGTGGGAAAATGGTTTCTGCAGTGAAAATTGAAGGTACCACCAACAAAAACAAGCTCCACATTTGTCGGGCATGAAACATTTACTTACCCCTATCAGGGAAGGGAGTACTTCTGGAATAGCAGGTGGAGTTATCATACTCAGCGTACGTGTAGCTTCCTGGGGGAACTGGAGTAGCACTTGGAAGTGTTCCTGGTTTTGGTGTACAAAAACAATTTATCGCACTTTTAAAATAGTTCAGACGATTTGGCAGCTGAAGTCATCCCAGGCTGCACACTAATCCTGACCTGACAGTGAAGCGAAGCCGGAAAGTAACTAACTACAACTATGCACGTTACTGTAATTAGTAACATAATTTGTAACTAAATAAGTTGGAATACAATGTCCGTAACTCTAACGGTAACTTGGTTATAGCTTGTAACTTGGCATATATTTACAGTATCTTTCCGAATTTTCACTTTTGAGCACCATCGCCGAGCACTTGAAATCTGTAGAAGCACCTGTTGGTTAGAGTGCTTGACGTATTACTAGGTTCGTCTTTTATGAGCCTTGAATTTGGTTAATTGTGAGTGATAAATAAGGAGCCTAAATTGATTGCAAATGACAATAAATTAGCATTGCGGAGCCTCGTGGTCAGTACTTTTGGACTTGAAGCAAACGGTTAGCACTTTCGGAAATTTAACTCATGAGACGATCGTCTGAAGCAGGCTAACATATAACCGCAGTGTATTAAACGCAGCAAGTTCGATGATGTTGAACGAAACCCACTAAAGCTTCTTCGCTGCAGGTGTCTTTCTGCGCAGAGCAAAATGATATAGCGTATTTAGGTTGAAATATAGCGAATCTGAACAAGTTGTAATGCAGGGGTGCCAGCGAGCTGCTTAAGAACTGCCATGTTTAACCCTAGAAAGTTGGGAAACAAAGGGACAGGACAACACGAATCTCCAAACAAAGCTGAAGTTTATTTTACGAGATACAACCTTAAATAGACCACAAAAAAAAGACAAAAAAAAACACGAGCAGATTAAATAAAGACATGGAGGACAACAATGACGTCACGCGTACCTAACCAGGATGCACATTTCCAAAGAGGGTACACATCACCCCCCAAACCAAATTCCGGAACAAACAGATGATAGATTGCACAGTGCTACGGACAGAAACTGAGGACATAGTCAAAGTGCACAATGGAACAGTCAATAAGCAACAAAAGGAATGAGGTCAACCAAATACTAAAAGAACACAAATAAAACGGTTCTAGATCAAGAAACGCTTTCATGCTATTGTCTAGAGAAACGATCATGTCGCTAAAACAACTAGCGTGCCCATCAATCATCAACGACTATTTCACTAAACGTTTGTAACAATCCCTTCCTCTGTGGAGCACTTCAGTATTGTTCCAAACAACGAAACAATTTCTACAGGAAGTAAGATTACTCGCTAATTTTGAACCTTTGGATTTGTTTTTTACCGTTCGTTTGTGTTCAATTAACCTGTGATTAAGACACTTAACCTTCTGACCCACATAGCAAGGATCACACCTCACAGGAATCTTGTACATTACACCCAGATCGCAATCCACCGAAGGGTCCCTTAGTTTTCTTACAACCTGCCTTCTGTGACAAAAAAGGCGTAAGCCGGTCGAGCCGAAAATCAGGTTTAAAAACAGCTGTCGCACCAAACGTTCCTTCTAGCGCCTTAAGGTGATGGGAGACATGAAATTAAGAGAAACAAGGAACCCTACTTTTCTCTACTCGTACGTGTTTTGGTAAGTTAGAATTTGTCAGCAAACGATGGATGACCGAAGACACGAACTCCCTGCTGTAGTTAGCGAAGAACAATATACGAAGCTGATTTTACAAACCGGCGCCCAAACGGTTAGAACAAGAAAACTTAAGTGAGTTTGTTAGCACAGACTTGACAACTCCCCGCTTTACTGAATGACAACTTAACCTAAAGTGCAGCTAGTGGCTTCCCTTTCTGTTACTCTACTCTCCAGGGTTAAGAATGTCAGCTCTGAACAGATATGTTTTTGAGAAATAAACTGAGCGTCGGCAATTACATCACTTATGGCCATACGTCACGCGATAGTTTACAAGGAACTGCAACGTGAAAAGGAGCCTCCGGGACTTAAGCAGAGCGGCAACGACGTTTTAATAGAGGCCTAGATCCTCCAGGGTCTCTTGGTTTCACATATGGTACCTGGAGCGCGTCTGCGACTGGTGTGTTTAGCGTCCTATATCCCACTCATCCATAAAAAGTGCTCCTGAAGTGGCAACACATGACGTCACAGAAGCCGGAGTGTCATGATGTTGGATGTCGCTATCCTAGCGGTTGATCATAGAAATGCTGCACGTGCGAACGCGAGTGCCTCTGTCGTGGCGGCGTCCCAACCTCTGGCTGCCGAAGCTTTCGTGAACTGCCACAATGAAGAGCGACCTGGAGCAGAACAGGCGACTGCCACACGCCCCCAACGCTGCTGGGACGCCACCAGGATCGCGACTGGCGACAGCATGACACTTGTATGACGTAATCAGGCGGAAATCTAGGGACCACTCTTTTGGACGTTGTAAGCACTGCATTCGGAGACGCGTTCCAGACACCGTAGTGTCACTGGATATCCAGTGAAACGGCGAGTCTGCTGCTCTGCTGAGGCTTACCGGAGGCTACTTTTCACCTCCCTGCTTGCTTGGAACCCATGGGCACTTCGGTTGAAGTGCCTGCGATGTAACTTAGTTAAATATTTTGGAAACTAACTTTAACGAGTTACAATTTTAAGTGTGCAATTGTAACTTAACTCCATTTCAGCTGGGGTAACTGCAACTGTAACTTAATTAATGAGTTTTCATAAGTGACTCTTAGAGCTCTGCAGTAATGCTATTTTGGTCAATAGTGGCACCAATATAGGCTAATATTAGCACATGCCACGAGACATTCGCGTTGCCAGGGGAGGGGCTTATGGGGCTTCAGGCTCCCCCCACCGCAACATTCAGCCGACCAATAATATACATATGTCTTAACGGCCCCCCCCCCCCCCCCCCCCCCGCACTCCAAGTCATGGACACCCGAGCAATCTCAGCACCCCTCAGAAAAATCTTTCTGGCTAAGCCACTGCTACCAGATGTATATCTGGCCACTTCCAAGCAGAGGTCGGAATTTTAGGTCGCCCTCACTCACCCTCACCCTCACAGCCACACTCACCTAAGCCCCTCACTCACCCTCACCCTCACAGCTACACTCACCTTCATCCACTCACTCACCCTCATCCTCACAGTCACACTCACCTTCAGCCCTTCACTCAACCTCACTGAACCTCACGGCCCTCACGCCCCTCACGCCACTCACACACTCACCGCCCTCACGTCTCTCCCGCACTCATAGCCCTCATGCCCCTCATGCACTCACCGCCCTGATGCCCCTCACGCACTCATGGCCCTCACGCGCTCACCGCCCTCCCGCCCTCTCGCACTCATACCCTTCACGCCCCTCACGCACTCATGACCCTCACGCCCCTCACGCACTCATGACCCTCACGCCCCTCACGCACTCACCGTTCTCACTCCCCTCATGCACTCAGGGCCCTCACGCCCATCACGCACTCATACCCTTCACGCCCCGCACGCACTCATGGCCCTCACGCCCCTCACGCAGTCATGGCCCTCACGCCCCTCACGCACTGACCGCCTTCACGCCTTCACGCACTCATGGCCCTCACGTCCTTCACGCACTCACCGCCCTCACGCCCCTCACGCACCCGCCACCCTCACGCCCCTCACGCATTCATGGCCCTCACGCCCCTCACCGTTCTGACGCCCCTAATGCACTCATGGCCCGCACGCACTCACCATCCTCACGCACTCACACCCCTCACGCATTCACCGCCTTCACGCCCCTCACGCACTCATGGCCCTCACCTCCTTCACGCACTCACCGCCCTTACGCACCCATCGCCCTCACGCCCCTCACGCATTCATGGCCCTCACGCCCCTCACGCACTCACCGTTCTCACGCCCCTCATGCACTCATGGCCCTCACGCCTCTCACGCACTCATACCCCTCACGCCCCTCACGCACTCATGACCCTCACGCCCCTCAAGGCCCTCACGCACTCATACCACTCACGCACTCACGGCCCTCACAGCCGTCACGGCCCCCGTCACCCTCCCACTCATGAATTTTCCTGGTTCAGAAAATCACTCACCCTCACCTGATCTGTGAAGATGAGGGTGAATGAGGGTGAGTGAGGGTGAGTGAGGGTGAGTGAGGGTGAGTGAGGGCCCTCATCAGTGAGGTTTCCCGAGGTATGCTTCCAAGCCCCCACTGTGTCTGCCCGTGGAAACCCAATACAAACCCGCATTGATTGCCTTTATATAACCCGCGTTTGCTACAACAACCTACCTAATATTTCGAGCACTCTTTTTCTTAACTTTGGATGTGCTGTTTTAGATAACGTTTCATACAGCTCCTTTATTCTGGCAACAGTTCGATCGGCACTGAAGTGTCCTTGCATGTCGAGAAATTTAACGCACAGCGTTTTTGTCATCGTTTTTTGGCATGACGAAGAGCAACTTTCGTCCGTCCTCTTCGACGCGGAAGAGCTTGCAATCCTTGAGCTTCAGCTCTTTCACTCTTCTTTTTTCTTCCTCTGTCCTTTCTGCCGTCGGCTTTTGTAGAATTCTTGCCAGCTCCGCTAAGACTGGGTCCGATCGCTGAATCATGAACACTTGATCATCGAGATTCATGGTGACGTAGAGAAGACATCAACCCGAGAACTCAGAAGTTCGTTCATTGTGTCCGTTGCTGGTCCTTCCGGACTCCTACTCAAGCAGTCGACGTGGGCCATCTTCTCTCCTGGCCGGTACCTTACCTGGTATGGGTATTCTTGAAGAAGATCAAACCACCTCGCGATCTGCGGCTTCAGCGTGCGGTGCGTGTTCAGGTACCGGGTAGCCTGGCAGTCTGTCACAAGTACGAATGGAATGCCCAAAAGTAAGGCCCTTAGGCGGTCAACGGCCCATACGATTGCCACCAACTCCAGCTTCCCAGAGTGGTAGTTTTTCTCAGCATCAGTGGTCTTTTTGCTGACGCAAAATACTAGGTGCCATTTACCATCCACATCCTGCTGCAGCAGCATGCCAGCAAGGTCCTTAACACTTGCATCGGTGTGCAACTCGGTGGGAGCCGTAGGGTCGTACAGCCTCAATACTGGTGACGAGGTTAGTTCCTCCTTCAGCGGCTCGAACGCCTCCTGCTGCTCATCACCCCACACAAAGTCGCTGTTCTTCCGAAGCAATCTTGACAGCGGCTCTGCCTTTGTCGCGTAGTGCGCGATGAACCTCCGAAAGAAACTTGTCGCCCCAAGAAACTGCCTCACGCCATGTGCATCCTCTGGGGGTTTCATGTTCGCGATTGCCTCCGTCTTTTGTTCTCCAGGGAGCAGAAACCCTTCCCGTATCCTGAATCCTAAATATTCGAGCTCTTTTCTTCCGAAAAAACATTTTGGCAGCTTTAGAGTAAGGCCTGCCACTCTGATGGCGTCCAGCACTTTCTTCAGCTTTTCCAGCATCTCTTCCCAATTCCTTGCAGGAATGAGAATGTCGTCGAGGTAGCACATAGCTACATTGTTTCGCGGGGGTCCCAGCACCTGGTTCATCAAACGTTGAAACACGGCTGGGTCATTTTTGAGTCCGAAAACCATCCGCTCAGACTGTCCAGTCTCGTCTGGGGTTATGAATGCTGTCTTAGCCTTGGAATCCTCGCTCAGGGGGATCTTAAGATACCCGTTAGCGCAGTCCAGAACGCAGAACAACTTCGCGCCTCCGAGCTGCGCAAGTTGGTCATCGATGTCAGGCAGCGGAAACCTGTCTGAAATTGTCTGGCTGTTCAGCCTGCGGAAGTCCACAACCAACCTGTCCTCTCCGTTCTTCTTTTTTACCAAGAGAACAGGACTAGCATATGGTGAGGACGTCTCCGTTACTAACCCACAGTCCTTCCACTCCGTAAACATTTCTCGAATTGCGTTTCGCTCTGCCAAGTTAGTGCGATAGGGCTTGCAATGCACAGGGACACTGCCAGGTTTTTCAATGACAGTCATTTCAGTCAAATGGGTACATCCAAGCTCCTCAAGAGAGAGGGCAAAACAGTCTCTGTAATTATTGAGCACTACCATCAGTGCTGACACCTCGGCTTCTGCAGTGTCCTGGTCAAAGTTCACTTGACTCTCTAAGACCGGTTCCTTTCGATCAGTATCGATGCGTGCCACATGCAGCTCGTCCTCGTCATCCAAGATTTCGGCATGCATAAACATCTGACCTTTCCGAAGATGTCTGTCAGTGGATGAGTCGTTGACGATCGGGACGTTCACCTTTCCATCTCTCAAGTGGTGCTGACTCTCTCCTCCAAGCTCGTCACGAAGAATGATATTGGAGTCTCGTTTTTCTTTGGACTGCAGGATGACCCAGCACACACCTTTCTTGGGAAGTGTGGTCGTCTCACTCACTGTTAAGCTGTCCTTTGTTGGTGGCGGGGGCAGCTCGATGTTTCGAAAGGGCAGTTCATTCCTACATCCAATTCGCAGCTCGTTGCCAATTCGTAGATATGCGATGTGGGGCTGCTCCGTCCACGTCCGCCCAACGAGGATGTCTACAGGTTGTACGCTGTCTGGCACGATGAGGACCTCCATCCCCTTACACACCATGTTGTCGATGGAGATGTTAATGAAAGCAGATCCAATCGATTTCACGGCGTACTCGTCGGTGCTTCCGAAGCCGTACAGTCCCTTTGATGAGCAGGTAATCTGCAGTTTGCACTTAACCGCTGCAGCGTGTCCCATGATACATTCTGAGCTTCCTGGGTCGATCACGGCAGACACCTGTTGAACCCCGTTGATGGTGGCTGTCTTCAGGAACTTTGCTGGATCGTTATTATTTGGATTCACTACAAAATTTCCGGTGTTTTTGGCTTTGTCCGGACAGTCTTTAGCTAAATGGCCGTATTTTCCGGACTGTCCGGACAAAGCCGGTGTTTTTGGCTTTGTCCGGACAGTCTTTAGCTAAATGGCCGTATTTTCCACAGTCATAGCATCTTACTGTGCCTAGGTTTCGTTCCGTGGCGTCACGCTCGTCACGCTTGGGAGGCGTGGCTCCTGGTCTCCTGTAGGTGGGTGTAGCACTGGTCTTATCCACCTGGGTGGTAGCCGAATTAGGTTGGACTCCCTGCCGTACACTAGCCCATGGTCTGGACGAGGGAGGCTTTACAAGTTGAGCTGAACTCGAAGTTACTCCTTGCGCCCTGTCGGCAGAAGACCTCTTAATCCTCGAACCGCTGACTCTTTCTAATCTTCTTAAATCTGCCAGAAGCTCATCTTCACCCTTGTGCTCTTTTGCTGTTAGTGAGATGCAAGCATCTCTTGATTTCAGTCCAATTAAAGGGGCACTCAAGTAGTTTTTGAGTTCGTGTTTTGATGATGACAGCTGAATTTAGACGCCCTAAGTATCCCTAAAAACCAAAAAGTATAGTCATACGGTGATTATTTCTTTAATAAAAATGTAATTGAAGGCCACCAAACCTCGGATCCACCCGGAAACGAAACCACTCTCATTGGTCCTCGCACGCTTATCAAAAGGATCTCGGGCCAATGGCGTTGGACGACGTTCCGTCGCGCAGTGATCCCGAGGTAGCCGCATCGGCCGAACCTCTTTGTCATTCGAGCTTCGATCATGGCGGAGTTCTCTACGCTCGAGGACCTGACGCCGTTAGAGGTTGAAATTCTTCGGCGAACAGCCGACCTGGGGATGATTTCCTATGACGCCACTTCGACGTGCGATGTGGACGATAGCAGCGCTTCGGAGTCATGTTCGGGTTCCGAGGACGGCCAAACGCAGACCTTTTCGGGCATTCTTCGATTTGCGGTTGGGGCAAGTCGTAACCGAACCAACGTTTAACATCGCAGCGTTACCTCTAGTACGTGATGTCAAACGATGTCGCCACGTTGCCTTTCGCCTCGGGAGGACGGGGGAAAGGCTGGTTCAGACATGTGCAACGAGCGCGTACCTACGACTGCGTTTGTTGCGACCGGAACGACCGCTCTGCCCCGCGCGTACACACACCTGCAACCACTACAACAAGCGCAGCGGGTCGTCAGCACGGCGACCGCTTCTATACGCGGCCGTCAGCTGTTTCAGCGGCCCCTCTAAAAAGGTGACGCACTGCTACTCAATGCCGTAACCGAATATAGACAGACAGTTGTCTATAGCCTAAAGCTTTATTATTATTTCTTCTTGATAGGCTTGCAGGGTACAGTGGATGAAAAAAATAAAATAAAAAGATGCAGTACGCCGTCTTGGACGATCACGACTCTAATACACGACATTGCAATAGTACAAATATCGCCACACGCCTTTTCTACGATTATAAAAGACGATGTAATCTTAGCAGCGATATAGCAACATAGAAATATGATTTCGTGATCAGATAGACGTTGCGAGCGTTCAGGATTGCTAACACTAATCACTTCTCTCCGGTGATGAAAACGCGTGAAAATTCGCATCCTTTATACGGTACGCGCCAGTAATACCTTGAACTTGAGCACACGCATGAAATGCGCCAAATAAGAAATCCGGGCGATGTTCGAGGACACAAATGCGTAGAAAGCACCACTGTAGTCGAAGTAAACAAACACGACGGCACGGGCGTTTCTGCTGTCTTGAGAGTGCCGCCACGGCATCGCCGCACGAGTAGGTGGATCTTCCCTTTTAGTACGTGCTGGGTTATCATAGCGACACACGACGAAAATTCACAGTCAAGGATAGCGCTTTTACGCGGAACGATGAGCTTTCACCACGCCGTCCACGTCGACGACCACCACCGAGGCCTGGCCGGCCCGCTACCGACACGACCGGCCCGACCGGCCTGCAACGCGCACAGATACGTGCGCGTTGCAGGCATCCGCGCATCCCGGGGGAGCGGGAAATTCACCCCCGCGGAGGAAGGCAAGGAGACAACGTAGTCCCTTGTTTGTGAAACGATAATTGCAGTATCGCGTATCCTAAACTAGAAATATTTTACGCCTTTTGAAATTATCATGCACAACATATTTAAATGAACTGAAAATTGTTTCTTTAGCGAAACTTTACAAAGGCCGCCAAAATTTTAAAACATACGATAATTTCATTGGTCCTCGCAAGTACAGAAAAGAGTCCGCACGTATTTTATTCCTGCGTGATTAATAGGCGGTTCTGCCTTCTAAAACTGAAGATACTCATTCACTAACACTTCCTTAACGCCATCGCACCAAAAAGTAGCTTTTCCAAAAACTGCTTGAGTGCCCCTTTAAGACCTGTTCTTTGGCATCTTCAAGGCTGAGATTTAATTCTTTTGCACAGTAGCATTTTCTCAAGGAAATATGCGGTGGTGGATTCACTCTTCTGTTGCGTCCGCTCCTGCATTTCTCGCCACTTTTCCGCAATACTCGTCTGGCCAACAAACGTCTTGTTGAAAGCTAGCTTAAAGTCCTCCCAGCCTGCGAGTTCTTCAATCCGAGCTTGTAACCAAAAACGAGCTGGCCCTTTCAGGTGTAGCTTGGCCGTTCCTAGCTTGAAATTATCCGGCCAGCCACGCAACACAGCCATCGTGTCACAGTCTTCAGCCAGCCGCGGGCTTCGTGACTGGACCCCTCGCCATCGAAGTCGGCAATGGCTTTGTTGAGATCGGGCATTACGTGAAATGTTTCAGGTTTTCTGTCCACGAGTTCCATCAACTTTTTGTTTTGATCTAATAAAGCTGCAATGAGTTTTTGGTTCATGTTGCCCTCAGCCATCTTCGACTTTCGGTTTCTTTTTTCCGCGATGAACACACAGTTGATCGCTATAGATGTTGAGGCAAGTAGATTCCACAAAGAAATGTCTAGACGCATTGTCACTAAGACTTGACCTCGACTGTACTGCTCCTCACAAAGATGGTAGCAGCGGCGTCAGTTGAAAGTCGTGCGTTGCTCACCATGCCTCGTTGTCGACGCCCTCCGATGTGTCGACGCTTTCCGGTGGCATCAGCTCCCAAAAGCACGGTTCCGATGTAAATCCCACTTCTGATTTCTTAACTTGATGGTCCAAGAAGTCACCGTTTTTAAAGTCACGAATAAAAGAAAGACTTTATTTCGTTTAGATAAGGTTAAAACAATGACAAAGAGTACATTGAAAGGTTTCCGACGCGAACGTCTTCTATCGGTGCCTGGAAGCTGAGTGTCTTCTTTCACCCTCCCGGGCAACGCCCAGAGCCCACGGGAGTGGTCGATGCCCCGCGGCAGCAGTGCTGCCGCGGGGCCTCTTCTGTCTGAGCACCCCTCCTTTCCAGAGGTATAAACACAGCTGGCCCCCCGTCTCGGAGTAGTCTGGGTTGCGGTTTCCCCCTGAACGGGGTCGGAACAGATTCACAAAGAAAAATAAGGCGCACTGTTGTATGTTATTTTAACATGTTTCACCTCGGGTAAATTATGGGAATATTTACAGGGTGTTTTACGAAAAGTGGACAAATTCGATATTGCGAAAACTACGCGTCGCAACAAAAAAAGGCTTGTGTCGTTTTGGTCCTAGGCCAGGGGCCTATTAAGGAAAATGATTAAAGTCTGGGATAATAAGGTTGTTAATTATTTTTGCGTAATTAACTTTTTAATATTGTGTTTAAGGGCATTGTTTAAATTAGACAATTGCTGAGCATCATCGAAAAACACTAAATCAATAAATTGCAGAACGATACAAGGCACACGCGTTGCATGACGGCACCGCGCCCCGTGGAGAAATAGGGCAACCTGCCTCTGCTGCGTTGCGCGAGGACAGCGCAGCAGAGGTTGGTTGCACGGTTTCTCCACCGGGCGCGGTGCCGTCGGTGCCAAGAAAAGTAGGATCCACGCTCTTCCCGTTCGCGATTTGATTTAAACTTAGATTCTAGGAGCGTCACTGACAATTTTTCAAACGAGTGTTTTGGGAGAGCGAAATGCTTGGATAGAGGCAGTTTCGGAAGGGATATAGCGTGAGATTTGTGATTATTAAAGCGCACGTCGAAATGACGTTTTAGTCTTCCCTATGTATTACATTTGGCATACGAAGCACTCGAGTAAGTACACATTAGACGAGGCCCTTTTTTGACAGCACTTCTGTTTGGTGTGCGCCTGCAACTCTCGTCTATTGTACGCTATCATCCAGGTCGCGCCTTCCTGCCCGGACACGAACTCACCCTGCGCATCTCTTCTCAAAAAACAACAACCGTCATCCCACCGTCTTTAAAACTTGTACCTGACCATTAAGCTTCCCCACCCGGATACGAACTGCCCCCATGCTTCCCTCTCACGAAAACTCCAACTGTCACGCCGCCGTTTTTGAAATTTGGACTCGACCATAGCATTGTATATACGTCTGCCCATCCGGACATTAACTCTCCCTACACTTGTAAGAAAACTCCAACCGTAATCCCGCCGTTTTTGAAACTTGGACTCGACCGTAGCATTGTATATACGTCTGCCCATCCGGACATTAACTCTCCCTACACTTGTAAGAAAACTCCAACCGTAATCCCGCCGTTTTTGAAACTTGGACTCGACCGTAGCATTGTATATACGTCTGCCCATCCGGACATTAACTCTCCCTACACTTGTAAGAAAACTCCAACCGTAATCCCGCCGTTTTTGAAACTTGGACTCGACCGTAGCATTGTATATACGTCTGCCCATCCGGACATTAACTCTCCCTACACTTGTAAGAAAACTCCAACCGTAATCCCGCCGTTTTTGAAACTTGGACTCGACCGTAGCATTGTATATACGTCTGCCCATCCGGACATTAACTCTCCCTACACTTGGAAGAAAACTCCAACCGTAATCCCGCCGTTTTTGAAACTTGGACTCGACCGTAGCATTGTATATACGTCTGTCCATCCGGACATTAACTCTCTCTACACTTGTAAGAAAACTCCAACCGTAATCCCGCCGTTTTTGAAACTTGGACTCGACCGTAGCATTGTATATACGTCTGCCCATCCGGACATTAACTCTCCCTACACTTGTAAGAAAACTCCAACCGTAATCCCGCCGTTTTTGAAACTTGGACTCGACCGTAGCATTGTATATACGTCTGCCCATCCGGACATTAACTCTCCCTACACTTGTAAGAAAACTCCAACCGTAATCCCGCCGTTTTTGAAACTTGGACTCGACCGTAGCATTGTATACACGTCTGCCCATCCGGACATTAACTCTCCCTACACTTGTAAGAAAACTCCAACCGTAATCCCGCCGTGTTTGAAACTTGGGCTCGACCGTAGCATTGTATATACGTCTGCCCATCCGGACACTAACTCTCCCTACACTTCTAAGAAAACTCCAACCGTAATCCCGCCGTTTTTGAAACTTGGACTCGACCGTAGCATTGTATAAACGTCTGCCCATCCGGACACTAACTCTCCCTACACTTCTAAGAAAACTCCAACCGTAATCCCGCCATATTAAAAACTTAGACTGCACAGTAGCATTGTATGAATAGCACCCACGTTCATCTGTAACAGTTCTTCCTGACGAAGGCCGGACTCCGGCCGAAACGTCGAAGAAAAAACCGTCTGTTGTTTCTGTTTTCACCAAGAGTTTTATTTTCTTTTCAGCTAGATAACGTATATATATATATACATATCGGGGTAAGGCACACAAAGTTTTATATTTTAAAAGCGACATTTAAAAAGACAAATAGCCTCACCAAATGAATGGTTGTCCTCGTTCTGTGTGAAAATTTTATTTATTGGGAAAAAGAGTAGACTTCCTCTAGACGTGAGATCTCAAGCCACGAATTAAGAAGTATATATTTATATTAGGGCTGGGCGTCGATTAAAAAGTTTAACCCGATTAATCGCCACCCTTTAATCGATTAATTAATCGATTAATCGGTGGCGTTGATTTTTTTTAAATCATTTATTAAAAATAATGCAAGAACTCGTCTTGCCTTTGAAGACTTATTTTACTCCCTCTTACACTGCGCAAAGGACATTTAGAATCGAGGATACATATAGTGCAACGAATCAAAGGTACATATTTTTGCTCCAGCTCCGAAGACAAAGAAGTTTGTCTACATTCTCCGACAGAAAGAGAAGAAGTCAGGGCTTGGGCGATGCTTTCTTCTTTTTTCAGAGAAATGGGCCTCGATGAGAAGGCGTTGATTGTTGTCTGCGTTTTGGCGGATGGTCCTTGCTGCAGCGGCGTACATGGGTGCTTCGCTCGTAGGTGATACTGAAGCAAACTTACGCTTCCACTGTACGAAAACGGCTTGTTGCAGACGATGCGGTGGACTTCCTTCGAATTAAAAACTTCACGGCTGGAGTTTATTCTAAACCCTAACTTTCCAGTGAGACAGCCTTTCATACTCGTGAACTCGTCCATTTTTACGGGCCGAATACTGGAACAAGTAACCATGGCGTTGTTAGCTTCCCAGCTTGTCTTTCTGCTTGTTTGTCTTGCCTGGGCAGGATGTGTAATAGATCCTCAACACGTGAGGTTTCGCGGTCGCGCGGGGATCAATTGCGGGCCCGGCTTGTTCGTCTGGCCTCGGCAAAACTGTAATGTATATCCTCGAACACGTGACGCTTCGGGAGCGCGAGAATTGAACCTTGCTCATAGCACTTCGTTGGGAACGGAAAACCGCATGGGACAGAACGAGCGGATACACGCCACGCAGCGTTTTAAGAGAGGGGGGGAGGGGGGGGGGGCATGAGTCACCCCTAGTTCGGGCAGGTCGTCCAGGATAGAGCCATGCGTGCATCCAGTTGACTTCTTTGTGAGTACCGATTAAAAAACCGATTAACCGGTTAAAAAGTTTGATCGCAATTAAAGCCTTCATCGATAAATCGGAAGGTTAATCGATCACTTGCCCAGCCCTAATTTATATGGATGTAACAAATTTCCAATGCCAGACTTACTCTAGGGCATTCACCACCGCACCGCTTCGATGCTTGAAGACAAATGAAGCAGTAGATGAGTGATTTCTGGATCCCATTGTTTTGCGCCAAAACAAAACGACAGGCTTCTCGGGGCCTTCGTTTTTATCTACCCCTTATATATTTGTGCGTTCTGTGTTGAAAAATTAGATCTCCCACCGATGAAAAAAAAAAATCTTCATAAAATAATTTATGGCCTCAAAACTTTTAGAGCGCAGCTCTTAGGCGCCCGTTTCCGGCTTGAGCGGCGTCGCCGTCGGCGTCGGCGTCACCGTCGGCGTAACCGCGCAGTGCATGATGGGTAAATTTCCCCGCTAAATCTAGCGGAAAATTTTCCCCGCTAAATCTAGCGCAAAAATTTCCCCGCTAAATTTAGCGGAAAATTTTCCCCGCTAAATCTAGCGGAACATTTTCCCCGCTAGATCTAGCGGAAAATTTTCCCCGCTAAATCTAGCGGAAAATTTTTCCCGCTAAATCTAGCGGACAATTTTCTCCGCTATATTTATCGGAAAATTTTCCCCGCTAAATCTATCGGAAACAATTTCCCGCTAAATCTATCGGAAAATTATCCTTCTAAATCTGGTGGAACATTTACCCCGATTTATCTAGCGGAAAATTTTTCCCGCTAGATTTAGCGGGGAAATTTTCCCGCTAGATTTAGTGGGGAAATTTTCCCCTAAATGGGGGCAAGCAGGAGAGGAGGAGGGACATAGCCCCCTCTCCGTACCTTCCCCTCCTCCTCCTCCTCAAGAGCTGCGCTCTAATTCGGCGTTACAGGGAGTTGTAAACGGCTTTTTTTTTAGAAAACGTTTTTAATGCTATATTCGTGCTTACTAACTTTCAAATTACAGTTTCAGAAACTTTCATTTGTTTAGTTCGAGGATTTATCTAAAATATATATATATTTTCGGCATGTCGGCTGACCTCCAAAGCAGCACGGAGGAAATTTGTACTTTTTTTAATTATGGCTGTATCGTTTTCATGTTGCATAGAAAGAACATCTAACCCTCATTGGAATTCTCTAAATTTAGCCTGTCGCAGATTCCCAAGTTTAAAAGAATCAATTTCCAGGACTAGGGTGCCTACATGTTTCCGCCGCTTCGCTGTTTAGGGTGGCGACAGCGTTTGTGATACCTGATGCCGACAAACCAGTGTTGCCTACCTCGTCACCATGGCAACCTGCGCTGTTTTCGTCGACCATTTTGTCACACTCGCCGGTCGTGCGCTCGCACTATGCCGCTAATCCTCGTTAGGGCTAGGGTGGGCCCACCGCTCTCGTTCCAACGGCGAGGCTCCGGCATCCGATGCTGGTCTGATGCGTTTCATTTTGTCGCGGGAACTCGCGTTTCGTTAAAAGCAACCCACACTTCCTGCTCGCAACTTCAAAATATGAAGCACCCGAATAAAGAAAGCGACAGCCATCACGACCGCCATCCCGTTGAGCCTCCGACTCCTCTCATGAACGGAAACGGAAGTGATCTCACAGTGTTGCCGGTGTTTCGAGACTACAGAAACTCAACGTTGTTTACGTTTAGCGAAATAAGAAGTGGAAAAAAATGGCGGTGCGAGAGGATCTGGGAAAGGGTAACAAGAAGTTGGCGCCCGGAGCGAAAACATGTAGGCACCCTAGCCAGGACAACCCCATAAATTCAAACAGACCAAATGTATATCTATATATATACAGTATATATATATATATATATATATATATATATATATAGTGAACGAAGAGAGGTGAAGGTGATTATTGAATTTATTGCATTAAAGTTAGGGAAAGGGAAAGAGAGCTGGCGAAAATTTGGGCCAGGAGCGGGGATTGAACCCGCAACCTTCGCCTGTCCGCTCCATTCCGAAAAATTTAGGCTTACATGTCATTCCATTTCACAAAGCACTACTAAACAGCTCTACGTCTTCGGATTTGCGAAATGTGGAATATTATTTGTGTAATATTAATTTAAACATCAGCTGATACCGAAACCGAAACTTCGGTTGCGTCAGGCAACATTGGTCTCGTATCATCAGAGTCATGGCCACGTCACGTCGAGCCACGTGGTCTTGTGACGTTCGTGGGGGCGAGGTACAGGACACGCGACGCGAGCAGGTCGCTTCGCATGGCGTGGACGGTGATGGCCCGGGGGAGAGGGGGAAGGGGAGAAGACGAAAGACGAGAGAGGGGGAGCGGAGAAACCGGACATGCGATAAACGCGCAGGGCAGCGCAAACTAGCGCATCCGCGTTACGGTGATCACGTGGACGCCGTTGAGCCAACACCGGGAGGAGAAACTCATGACGTCATCGTTCCATTTCGCTCTGAGAAGTAAAAACAAACAAAACGTGAGAATGACATAGACATGCCTCTGACGTAGAGGCTCAATGTTGGCCGCTCCAACTCCGTCGCATTGACTGCGCTGATGATTGCGCCTCAAGTCGCACGCTAGAATTGGCAGATTTCGGCTACTTGGCTCATTTGAAAGTTTGCTGGCCAGTTTATTATATATATAGTCGGAATTAGATCGTAATATTTGACATGGGGTCTTCCTATATGATACTGAAGAGGGCTGCATAGTTTTCTAAATATCAAAAATAAAGCGGAGTTGCCCTTTAACCGATTAGACCATCCCGGCCACTGGTTTCGGCGGACTCAAGTTTTGACCAGCTCTCTGTGTACTATTAGTTTCGAATTCACTTAACTGGGTAGACGACAACCGTTGCTGATTTAAGGCCCGCGCTAGTTCCGAATTGCGGCAGTGACGTGGCACGTCATCTCAGCTTTGCAATATCGGAACAGGGCCCAGTCTTCCAAGATATCTAGGGAACCACTCCTCCCCATAGGGACCGGCTGCACCGTATATATAATGGGAATGAGTGAAGATTGACAAGTGCAGCCGTAGTAATATTGTGAACGAAGAGGGGAGAAGGTGATTATTAAATGTATTGCATTAAAGTTAGGGAAAGAGAAAGAGAAAGAGAGCTGGCGAAAAATTGGGCCAGGAGCGGGGATTGAACCCGCTCCTTAAATCAGCAATGGTTGTCGTCTACCCAGTTAAGCAAATTCGAAACTAATAGTACACAGAGAGCTAGTCCATTATATATACGGTGCAGCCTGTCCCTATGGGGAGGAGTGGTTCCCTAGATATCTTGGAAGACGGGCCCTGTTCCGATATTGCAAAGCTGAGATGACGTGCCACGTCACTGCCGCAATTCGGAACTAGCGCGGGCCTTAAATCAGCAACGGTTGTCGTCTACCCAGTTAAGCAAATTCGAAACTAATAGTACACAGAGAGCCCCCATTATATTACGGTGCAGCCTGTCCCTATGGGGAGGGGTGGTTCCCTAGATATCTTGGAAGATGGGCCCTGTTCCGATATTTGCAAAGCTGAGATGACGTGCCACGTCACTGCCGCAATTCGGAACTAGCGCGGGCCTTAAATCAGCAACGGTTGTCGTCTACCCAGTTAAGCAAATTCGAAACTAATAGTACGCTGAAAGCCCCCATTATATATACGGTGCAGCCTGTCCCTATGGGGAGGAGTGGGTTCCCTAGATATCTTGGAAAACAGGCCCTGTTCCGATATTTGCAAAGCTGAGATGACGTGCCACGTCACTGCCGCAATTCGGAACTAGCGCGGGCCTTAAATCAGCAACGGTTGTCGTCTACCCAGTTAAGCAAATTCGAAACTAATAGTACACAGAGAGCTGGTCGGAAATTGAGTCCGCCGAAACCACTGGCCGGCATGGTCTAATCGGTTAAGGCGTCGCCCCGGACAGGCGAAGGTTGCGGGATCAATCCCCGCTCCTGGCCCAATTTTTCGCCAGCTCTCTTTCTCTTTCCCTTTCCCTAACTTTAATGCAATAAATTTAATAATCACCTTCTCCCCTCTTCGTTCACAATATTACTACGGCTGCACTTGTCAATCTTCACTCATTCCCATTATATATACGGTGCAGCCTGTCCCTATGGGGAGGAGTGGTTCCCTAGATATCTTGGAAGACGGGCCCTGTTCCGATATTTGCAAAGCTGAGATGACGTGCCACGTCACTGCCGCAATTCGGAACTAGCGCGGGCCTTAAATCAGCAACGGTTGTTGTCTACCCATTTAAGCAAATTCGAAACTAATAGTACACAGAGAGCTGGTCGGAAATTGAATCCGCCGAAACCACTGGCCGGGATGGTCTAATCGGTTAAGGCGTCGTCCCGGACAGGCGAAGGTTGCGGGTTCAATCCCCGCTCCTGGCCCAATTTTTCGCCAGCTCTCTTTCTCTTTCCCTTTCCCTAACTTTAATGCAATAAATTTAATAATCACCTTCTCCCCTCTTCGTTCACAATATATATATATATATATATATATAAGGCCAGTTGACGTGGGGTGATGTGACGTTAATTGTACCGATAAATTTATCGGGGAAATTAGATTGGTGTATAATTCACGCGACGTCAGGTTACGGGAAATCAATTTCCCTACCAAATTTAGCGGGGAAACTGAATTGGCCTCTAGGTCCCGCCACGTCAAGTTACGTGACATCAAATTTCCCCGCAAAATTTAACGGAGAAATTAAGTTCACGTATAGGTCATATGATATAAATTTCCCCGCAAAATTTAACGGGTTATGCACGGTCGGACTGGCGGCCAGACAAAATTTTGGGATTGGGGGAAGCGTTAAAAAGACTTTTGTGCTCTAAAAGTACCTCTGCGATTTGTTTTACCACAAAGAAGCGCCACTTTTTTTTAATGCGAAAGCGTTGACTGTCCCATTTTGCGAGCCGACGTCATCAGCTTGAAACCGCGCCAAGGGGCACCTTAAATCCTTTCTCCAAGTGAAGCCAGCTCCCAATTATGAAACCACGCGAAAATCCTAGAGAACGGCACCTCGTTTCCCCGATCCCAAAAGAGCGGAGTAAAGCTGATGGATTTCGGCTTCGGTCCCATTGGCTGGCGCGCGTCGACGAGGCTCCCATTGGCCGTTGAGCGTCAATTTTAATTAGCGCCACCCAATGGCGCTGCGTGTCCGCGAGGCAGCGGCTCCAGCGCTCCACGCCCAAGGTCAGCGCGCGCGCTCGACCGTCGAGGCAAAGACGGGAGCGGAAGAGCGGCGTGCATGCTTTCGCATTCACAGCTCGTAAGAAGTGCTTAGGTGTGCCTCGAGCCTCTTTGTTTCCACCATGAAAAGGGCATTTTTTTAAAGGATTATTGACTAAAGCGAGGTAAAAAGGGGTCTAATACCGAATAGCAAAGATTACAAACATTTATAAAATGGTCTTCTACCTACGTTTTTCATATAATGTTGAGGTTAAAATTATAACAGGAAAACCAATGTGAGTTAAGTCACGATTTAGGTCACGTGATATGTGACCGCTAACTGTTTCTTATCAAATGTTTATATTACCATTGGCTATAAAATACTGAAACGCACTACCTGACCACGCTGGTTTTATAAATGGCAGTTATACGTATGTTTGCAGCAGCTACTACCCTCTCTAAACACTTATCCTGAATGCAGTGTTTTAAGATTGTGCTAATGCTCTAATGTGTTTATGTACATGCACGCTCTCTCCCATAATTCCCATGGAGGCCCGCAGATGAATGATGATTTGGCTCCTTGGCTCGTCGCCTATCCCAGCGAGCGACACCCCGAGCTGGTTACCTCAGTCGTCGATGGCTGACCCGACGCAGCAGTCAAAGGGGCGGCCTCCGGGAGAGTCGACGAACTGGCGTCCTGAGAAGCGTCTTGAGCTCTGCGGGAAAGACCCCTCTCGTCACATAGGACGCTCATAAGCCCCAGGTGCCACAACAGGGGCGGACAGTACAACGCCTCTTGCAAAAGCACACTCTGGCAGGTCAGCTTTATGTATCTTTTCAAAATCAAGGCCGTGTACAATTCGGAGTGTGTGGTTTCCGACTTGAGTGTATACCGAACGTTTCAAGCGAACGCACATTCCGAGTTCGGTGAGGGGGATTGCTGAGGGTTACTTTATTTGCGGTAGATATCAATTGTCTGGCTAATCACGTTTCACGTCCGTTTCTTATTTGGTATACGCAAGTGATGTTCAGATGCATAGTTAACGAAATCATTTCTGTTTTTAAACGAGCTCGAAAAATCGGGGCCTACACGTACAAAGATCAAACTGGGACCGAATGTGCATCGAGGTTGTGGATTTTAGCTGATGAAAGATGAAGGTATGCAGTCGAATACCCTTATACTGAATAATGTTTGTATTCGAAACAGATCTTTTTAAAAGGCGTCTTTACTGCAACGTGAACTTCGCTATATGTTTCTTCAGTTGGGCGGACATTCAAGGGGCGAACAATCGTCAGCGTAGTGACTAATTAACTCAAGTTCGTTAATTGACATTTCAAATATTGGTTTTAAGGGGCATGTTGCGCTCGTAATATTGAAGACAGCCGGCCTAAAAGGCTAAACCAACTTACACAATTCAAAAAAAGAATAAAAAAAGCAACTGGGTGGGAGGTATATGGTGACAATTTCTTCACTTTATATTCCCCGATTCCAAAACTCAAAGTTCCAAGTGCGCCGGAAGCGCTCACATTCACAACGTGACGCTTGTAGAAGGTACGGTTTTCTGACGTACAAATCGTCAGGATCTCATATCTGCACTGCGGCTCTCAGAGTGCGGCTCGTGGTATGCAAACTCGCTGGGACAGTTTGGAGCACTCTCGCTTTATTGCACCATTGCCGTGGGAGCTTCACAAAAAAAAAAAAGAAGAAAAGACGGTATTTTACAATTGAGTTTGATCAGCGCAGAAGGTGAATGGTCCTGGGAAAATGCTACCACAGATATCTTTCAAATCTGTAACCATTCTCAAAAGGGGTCTTACCGCTTATCTCGTCGAGGTTAATTCAGAACGACAGGTCGTTCGACTTTCGGGTCAGGATAAAATTCATTGTTTTTGTTTCGTTTTTGCAATACTATTTGTGCTTTAGAGGAAGCAGAGTTTGTGTTTTTCTAATGGTGAAAGCTATGGACCATAGCGGTTGCGTAAAATGGGAGACTTTTCTATTACGTCTTTACCACTCCACCTGGCACGGCCGCCGGTTTTAAAGGGATACTTCAACGAAATTTTAAATAAATCCGTCGTGTTCATAAATAGGTTGAATATGATCCACAATATCCGTAAATGACAATCGCACGTTTGTATTTTGAGCCTGGTGGCTGTAGTTTTTGCTATAAACGGCCCACTCTACCAAGCGCTCGGAGAAGGCCCAGCTTAGAGCACGTGACATCCGACGCAATCGTGACGTAGGTCGTCTCGGGACGAGCAAAGCTACGGCGAGGCTGACATCGAGGGGATGGCCTAGTCGTTCCAGCCACCGAAGCGGCTGCTTTTGTAGACATTTTGAGTGACGGGTTAATCTTTTATAATCTTGTAGGGGACAATAGCTACTTCTGGGACCCACAAAAGGGATTCTCGGGAAGAGGGGAGTTCCTCCTTCCCCTCTTCTCTCGTCGTGGCCGGAGGCGAGACACTCACCGTCACTAGGTGTCAAGGTTCCTAGGCGGGCATTACAAACGAGGCGTTAGCGACATCCACCAGGTGCTCTTTGCTAATCGTTTAATTCGTTTTAAAATTCCTTTTCGTGACTTTTTTTAACAAGATATTGGTGTGTTCGATGTGATACTGCTCCTTTGAACAGATATAGACCATAAAATAAGCGCCGAAATTTCGTTGTAGTATCCCTTTAATGAGATGGGATGTATACGAGCTTCCCAGCGACTACCTCCAGGTATTTATTGATTTTAAGATATCGACGTTTATCGAAGCAACACTTGTGTGCAACGTTTGTCGTGGGACAAATAGTATTGCCAATGGCAATGGCACGAACGCCAAACCCAGCTGAAGACATAGTGACTGATTTAAGCGCGTTTAATTTTTTTCTAACATACGTTTAGACCCAATTATTAATTAATTAATTTATTTATTCTTAATAGGAAACACTGCCAATTTAAAGTCAGAATTTCGAAGAATTGGTAATCAAACAAAAGCAAACTCGGATAAATTCAGAATTTTCGGCAAAAAAAAATAAACTCCGAAAACACGGAATCCTATAAGTAGAGCGTCCAAGAACCGCTAAATACCGTAGACCCGTCTTAAAGCGTAGTTGGTGAGAACCACTGGAGCCACCGCTCGCGCGCGCGTGGTCGCGACTGCAGTGTGGCAGCGACATCAGCAACACGGACGCCAGAACACGAAAATAATAAAAAAAAATAGAAAACTGAAAAAGCAAAACGCGTAGAATCATAGCCTCTACTGGTAAAGCCTGGCAGATCGCCACGACACACGGCCGCCGAAATTGTAAAGGTAGAGCGGCAGACAGCGGATGAGAGGAGAGCCAGGTGACGGGCGTCCCGCTGCGGCGAGACGCCGAAACACACTTCTCCCGAGCGATGGAATGTCCGCTCATCCTCGCGTTCGTCGCGCTTCCGCTTCTTTTCTCGTCGGCTTTGAAAACCATGTTTCGGGTCCTCGCCGCTGCAAAAGCTGTGCGCTGACAATCAGGTTCCCCGAGAAATGCTCTGTGCTACCAGACCCTCGCGCTCCAAATCTGCAACCGGGCACTCTATGGCTCCGTCGTCGAACTGCCAGGCTTTGCTAGTACATATAGAGGAGGCTATGGTAGGAAAATACGAGTCTTTCTTGATTTATAAAAAAAATGTCAAGTAAGCAATAAAAAAAAGGTGTAAAATCACACAGCAAACATTACTTCAAAACAAAACCGGCAAAGCAAAACGAGCGAATGAAACAGGTAAACAAATATAACAAGGCGTTGAAAGTGCGATTGCACAACCGTTATCGACAGACTCGACTAGCCAGACTTCATAATAAAATAGAAAGCGCACAAAAAAGGCTAGAAAGAGGACACTGACGACAGACAGGGATTGGGTGTTTTACTAAAAATCTGAGGGGCCAAGTAATCGGGCGCACCGAAAGTAATTTGTAAGGCCTGTATAGTGCTTCGGTACCTCCACGGTGTGTCCCATAATGTTAAAACGTTGTTGTGGGGTATAATGTGACAGTTGTATTTAGCGCCCCTAGCAAATTTCTATAGTTGTGCAAGAAGTTTGACATGGTGGGTGTAACAGCCTCAGAAAACGAGGACGATAGAAGGAATAGACACGACAGGACAGCTGTGCTCGCGACTAAAATGTTTGATTTGAAAAGTAAAAGAGAACACATGCGTCAGTACCAGATAACACAGTGTGTAATCAAACAATACGCCCTCCACGAGACACGTGTCATCAAAATAGGTTCACTCGACGCAAGCCATGCCAGTCATGGTCTGGCGCAAACGGACAGCTCCTCATCACATAAGGCAACCGACGGCTCACTCACGCGTCTTTCTCCGAGGCACAAAATATAAAAAGCCTCAATAACTTCGCGAGTGGCCCTCTCTCTATGCCTCCCTTCAACCGTCACCTCGTCAAAGGCCGGCTGACACGTGCAGACTCTGCAATGCAAAGGGAGGAGTTCCCCCATGCCGTCGCCCTCAGCGAGTAAGCATGCTCCCGGAGCCTATCGCTAAGGCACCTCCCTGTCTGGCCTATACGTAGAATTTACCACATGACAGGGGTATCTTGTACACCACACTCGAGACACGTGACACAAAAGGTCTCGCGTGTCTTTTGGTGCACTTCGCCTTCACCCGATTATCGGCTCTGGCGCCCACCCTCGCACAAATCTGGTTCATTTTTTGAGGGGCCAAGAACACTACTGGGACTCCAAACCGGCCTCCAACGCCTGGTTTATCTTTGTGTTCTCGCCCGCCAAAAATGAGCCAGATTTGTGCGAGGGTGGCGCCAGAGCCGATAATCGGGTGAAGGCGAAGTGTCAGCCGTGCCAGCCGGCCTTTGACGAGGTGACGGTTGAAGGGAGGCATAGAGAGAAGGCCACTCGCGAAACTATCGAGGCTTTTAATACTTCGTGCCTCGGCGAAAGATGTGTGAGTGAGCCGTCGGTTGCCTTATGTGATGAGGAGCTGTCCTTTTTGCGCCAAACTATGACTGGCATGGCTTGCGTCGAGTGAACCTATTTTGATGGCACATGCCTCGTGGAGGGCGTATTGTTTGATTAAACACTGTGTTATCTGGTACTGACATATGTGTTCTCTTTACTTTTCAAATCAAATATTTCAGTGTCGAGTACAGCTGTTGTCCTGTCGTGTCTATTTCTTTCATCGTCCTCGTTTTTCGAAGCTGTTCCACCCACCATGTCCAACTTTTACCAACTCGCCCAGTTCAACACCTTGTTGTGCAAGAAGGTCAGCTTCTCAGGGAGGAAAAGGGACCTTTTTCATGTGGAAAGAAACATGTAAATTATTTTGTCTACTACCGTGTGGGCGTTCTGTACTGCATTTTTATGTCTGTCGTAAGGCCTATGTGGGCCAAACCAAACGGAACGCTGCATTACTGACAGACTGAGGGAGCACTGCAACTCTCTTCGTGAGACTTGGTCTGACCATTTTGCTGTCCACTGCAGCAGGTGTGGGTGCGCTCCCGTGTTAGAAAATACAAAATTTTAGGACGATTTAAAGAGCATATGCGTGGGAGGTCTTGGCGGCTTTAATATCAAAACTTTGGGTGATGGCTGCATAAGCACCCGGATCTTGCATTGACAGATACTGAGGCAGCATTCTCATCGGCGACAGTGCCACGCGCACCGTTAAAGTGTTTTACAGCGAAGCTGTATATGACTTACAGGTCGGATTTCTGGAATTTGTTCGTGCTGTCATCCTCACGGAAAGGAAATCTTCAGCGATTGAAGCGAAAAGTCCATATCACGCATGCAGCATACAGCACATCATTCGTTTCAATAAAGAACAAACACAAAACAAGAATCCGAACGAGATAATTTATGATAAAGCACTCCTGATAACAATGCGAAATACGTAGCGTTCACCGCATACGTTACCCGGTAAAGATTACTGTAGCGCAAGCTGTCGCGGCTTCGTGAGGAGTGATATCACTAGCCTTTCATATATACAAAAAAACTTTTGGTACGGTGAATTTACTTTTTTTTCATCAATCATTTGGTGCAGACCCATTTGCTGATCACAAACATGGACTGCCGCTGGCATCCCAAGCGACTTCCGGTCACACCTTCTTTGCAAGCCTGTTGAGCTTGCCTATGTCACCAGTGCTAGAAGCATAAATGCTACACGGCCAACAAAGTTGGAGATTCAGCAAGGGCCTTCGGCTGTACAATATTACATCTTGGAGGAGGCAAGTCGGTTTACAAGAATGCTCGAAACATTTAATTGATCTCGCACTTCTTCGTTCTTTTGGCGTTTCACTGGAGAATTGGTGGTCTTTACGTTTTATCTCTATTTCAAGCAGCGCTGTTAAGGTGGCCTTTGTTCATTCTTTTCATAAACCGGAAGTTTTCGGGGGAGTCACAGACGGAGCACAACCTGGTGGCGTTTGCC